>CM071575.1:38836473-38943857 GCA_036426205.1 Ascaphus truei | reverse complement strand
CCACAACCACGCGCCCCTAACACGTGGCCCATTACGCCCTCCACTCCCACTCCCACTCCCAGGAGTGCATGCAGGCTGTGACAGGGGTTAAATCACTACTTTCACCCAACTTGCAGAGAAGTTACCTACAACTTGTCACTGTTGGGGGGACTGGAGTTGAGCTATCACAGTAGGGTCAGGGAGACACGTGAGAATATAACTCTTACCACTTAAACGCCTGTTCTGTTGGGGGGGGGGGGGGCTGGAGTTGAGCTATCACAGTAGGTACAATGTATAACTCTTAACCACTTAAAGGCCTGTCCTGTTGGGGGACTGGAGTTGAGCTATCACGTAGGTACAATGAGATATAACTCTTAACCACTTTAAAGCCTGTCCTGTTGGGGAACTGGCGTTGAGCTATCACAGTAGGTACAATGAGATATAACTCTTACCACTTAAAGCCTGTCCTGTTGGGGGGACGCGTTGAGCATCACAGTAGTTACAATGAGATTATACTCTACCACTTAAAAGCCTGTCCTGTTGGGGGGACTGGCGTTGAGCTATCACAGTAGGTACAATAGTATAACTCTTACCACTTAAAAGCCTGTCCTGTTGGGGGGACTGGCGTTGAGCTATCACAGTAGGGTACAAATGAGATATAACTCTTACCACTTAAAAGCCTGTCCTGTTGGGACTGGCGTTGAGCTATCACAGTAGGTACAATGAATATAACTCTTACCACTTAAAAGCCTGTCGTTGTGGGGACTGGCGTTGAGCTATCACAGTAGGTACATGAGATATAACTCTTACCACTTAAAAGCCTGTCCTGTTGGGGGACTGGCGTTGAGCTATCACAGTAGGTACAATGAGATATAACTCTTACCACTTGACGCCGGACGATGTTCTCCAGAACGTGTTCTGCGGCGCCACCAGCCCCCGTTTGGCCCCCGGCATGATCCTGCCTTGGGAAGCTCCTGGGCTGGGACCGTGCTGTTCCTGGCGCTGGTTCTGACCGAGTCGGTGAATGGGCTTGGGAGGGATGAGCAGTTTCATGGTAACGCTCCTCTGGCTGCGGGTGCTCAGAGTGTGGCGGCGCTGCACACAGGGCTGGGAGACTCGGCCCGGAGACAGTGCGCCTCGTAATGTGGCTGCCGGCCAGCACCATGCCCAGTTTCCCCAGGCAGCTGCCACCTGTACCCTGCTCCCCTCTGCACCCTGTACCTGCTCTGTACCCTGCTCCCCTGCTGCCACCTTACCCTGCCTGTACCCGCTCTCCCGCTGCTGCACCTGTCCCCTGCTCTGTACCCTGCTCCCCTGCTGCTCCCTGAGTACCCCCTGCTCCCCTGCTCGCTGCTCCTTTCCTGCTGCACCTGTACCCTGCTCCCCTGCTGCTGCCCACCCGTACCCTGCTCCCCTGCTGCACCGGTACCCCCTGCTCCCCTGCTGCTGCTCCCTAGTCCTGCTGCAACTGTACCCTGCTCTGTACCCTGCTCCCTGCTGCTGCACCCGTTCCTCTTGTACCCCCCCTGCTCCCTGCTCTGCACGCCGTTTTCCCTGCTCTGTACCCTGCTCCCCTGCTGCTGCAACCCGTCCCTGCTCTGCCCTGCTCCCGCTGCTGCTCCCTGCTCCTGCTGCCTGTACCCTGCTCCCCTGCGGCTGCTCCCTAGTCCTCTGCACCTGTAACCCTGCCTTACCCTGCTCCCTGCTGCTGCACCCGTACTCCTGCTCTGTACCCTGCTCCCCTGCTGCTGCAACCCGTTCCCTGCTCTGTACCCTGCTCCCCTGCTGCTGCTCCCTGCTCCTGCTGCAACCTGTACCCCTGCTCCCCTGCTGCTTGCACCCGTTCCCGGCTCTGTACCCTGCTCCCCTGCTGCTGCACCCGTACCCCTGCTCCTGTACCCTGCTCCCCTGCTGCTGCACCCCGTACCCTGCTCTTACCCTGCTCCCCTGCTGCTGCTCCCTGCTCCTGCTGCACACTTACCCTGCTCCCCTGCTGCGCTCCCTAGTCCTGCTGCACCTGTACCCTCTCCCCTGCTGCTGCCCGTACCCTGCTCTGTACCTGCTCCCCTGCTCTGCACCCGTACCCTGCTCTGTACCCTGCTCCCCTGCTGCTGCTCCCGGCTCCTGCTGCACTGTACCCTGCTCCCCTGCTGCTCTCCCTAGTCCTGCTGCGCACCTGTACCTGCTCCTGCTGCTGCACCGTACCCTGCTCTGTACCCGTTCTCCCCTGCTGCTGCACCCGTACCCTGCTCTGTACCCTGCTCCCCTGCTGGCTGCTCCCTGCTCCTGCTGCACCTGTACCCTGCTCCCCTGGTCACCTGTACCCCTGCTCCTACTGCACCTGTACCCTGCTCCCCTGGTGCACCTTTACCCTCTCCTGCGCACCTGTACCCTGCTCCCCTGGTGCCACCTGTACCCTGCTCCTGCTGCAGCACAACTGTAACCCTGCTCCTACTGCACCTGTACCCTGCTGCGGCACCTGTAACCTGCTCCCCTGGTCACCTGTAGGCCCTCTCCCCTGGTCACCTGTACCCTGCTGGTGCACCTGTACCCTGCTGCTGTCTGCACTGTGCCCTGCTCCCCTGCTGCTGCACCCCGCGCACTGCCTTCCCTTCTCCCCCAGCTCCAACTACCTGCGCGTCCTCCCCTGCACACCTTTATTCCGCACGCATCCTCTCTCTCCTCTGGGTATCCTCCTCCCTTTCTTCCTAGCACCCACTCTTCCTACCCCCACTCTTCCTAGCACCCACTCTTCGTTTGTTGCTCCTCTTTTTTTCCAGTGTCCTCTTCAGCGTCCTCTCTCTCTTCCTCTGCACTCCTCGTGGGGTCTTTCTTGTCCTTCCCTACTCAGCCACACTCTTCTGCTTTCTCTATCCATGTGCAGCACTTGCCCTTGTTATCTTGCTTCCCACTCCTCTGCACCCTGTATTCCGCTCTCCTTCTTTGCTGCATTGTTCGGCTCCACCTTCCCTATCCTTTCTATAGACACTTACGTAGACACTAGTCCTCAGTATTCCCCTTTGCTTTACTGATGTGTCCTCCTCCTTTGCGTGGCTCCCACTCTAGCCAATAGCACCCTCCCATGTTTAACACACCTCTCCCTTTGCATGATCTCCCTTAATCTCCACCCACTCCCCCCTCTGTCCTCCAGTCCTATACATCAGATTTTTTTCCCTATTCTCTACCATGTTGCATGCCTCTTATTTCCACGCATCCCCCTTACTCCTCTCACTACCCGGGCATCACAACACTACAGTATCTACTGTACCTGGGCAAACTCCATCCAGTTCACCAGGGTCAGAACGTGGCTGTGAAGGGTCATCTAAATAAATTTGCAAGTGGAGGAGCTGTGTATCTGTAACCCTGTAGTGTAAAACCAATAAAAAATAAATACACCAAACGAATAAATAATAAAAAAACACTGAAAGAATGGGATTTTTTTTAATATTGCACTGGTATGGTACATGGGACTTTGTTATATATAACCGATGGAGTATATTTATTCCAGTGCCAGGCGACCCTGCAAAGCATCACTGAGCAATTCATTCCCTGTGTCAGCTCCTTGTGACCTTGGTCAAATGACTTTATCTCCCTGTGCCTCAGGCACCAACATCATAGATTGTAAACTCACCTGGGCAGGGGCTGTGTCTAAAATTCCAGTGTGCTGCGTACCGCGCGCCATATTGTAATTGTGCCGCGCTTTGAGTCCCATGGGAGAAAGAGCTATAGGAAATAAAGTTATTATTTTAATGTGTAGGACGCATCTATGTTACTGAAGGAGTTTTAACCAAAAGATGATTTTAGTTTTAATAGAATAGTTCGAAGTCTGAACATCCATTTGGTTTTCCAGCGAATTTGGTTTTGGTGTGCCTACAGTAAATAGTAAAACTCACTCCAAATGATATAAAACAGATCATGTCAAAACATTAACTATTTCATATATACTCATACAGTAAGTGAGGGCCCAAGGTGCAGACGACACATTCTCATGGGAGTAGGGTGAGAGTTGAAGCATTAACTTTTGTACCTGTTTGCGCTTATTTGGCATGTCATTCTGTTTATGAAACATATCACTCTGTTCCCTCCCCCATTGTACCACCTGCAGAATATGTTGGCATTTTAAATAAATAATAATAAAAGTGGTGGGGGTCGGCTCTTGGTTAGGACTAACACCTTCTGCTGGACTTCACCATATAATATTCTCCATGGTTTAATCCTCTGATTTAGCAGTAAGGCCCCAAGGTTTTCACACAGAGGGGCAGGTTTAGTAAACTCTGAAGCGGAGTATCACCACCCGATCCGCATTAACTGCTATTGATTTGAATCGCATCGGAGCTTAGAAATCCTCCGGCATAAATTCAAGATTAAACTTAACAAGCTTAACACTACTGATTTAAATGTAAGCATTTGAATGATTGAATAAAATAAAAAGATGCTGCAATTACTTAAGCTGCAGTTCAGTCTTTTTTTTTTTTTTTTTAATTTATTTTTACTTCAATAGTTTCATGTGTGCAATCTCTAATTACCTAAAGAACTGTATAGCTGCAGGTCAATTCATTCTCCATGTATTGATAGGGGGGCTCCACAGCGACAGCCCACCACCCCCCAAACCAACCCCCCCTCCCCCAGCCACCTCTCCCCCCCCCACCTTTATTTCCTCTTCTTTTGCCATGACTGACCAGGTACAGTTATCAGTGAACAGGCAAAGCTTAATCCACAAATCAGAAATGGACTTCTGTTTGTGTTTTAAACAACCACAAAACATTGTCCATCGGTTCTACTTCCCTTCCAAAAATCATTATAACACGTAATCGTCCACGCCCTCCTGGAGGGCCCAATAGTGTCAGGGCAATTCTGCGGTGAAATCTCCACAGACGCACTGCAAGCAACTATATAGGAATATTCAAATGAGCACTTAGAAGCCCACCTACTGTGACAACTTTTGTGACAGCCCCTCCCTTTATACTTAAGGGATACTAAGACATCTTGAATAAACTTGGCAGAACATCAATGACTCTTAAAGACACTCAGAGGGACCGGAGCTGGTATCGACTACAGTATGTCGAGGGCCGTACTCGTCCATACCACACTCATAACGTATGTATGTTGGTTATTGAGGCGCCGGGTGTGGTTCATCTATTTCGGGGCCTTGCACAACTATTGGTGTCGACTAGGATCATTCCAGAAGCGCCTAGTCTCCGCTGTTGCACCTCACCAAGACTTACTTCTTATTACAACAAAAAGCTCATACCCCCAGATTCGCACATGGTATATGAAAGCAATCCTGAGGGACACAAAAATATAGTGCCCCATCCTTAATGCCAACCTGTACCTGAGTGGCATATGGAAAAAGCTGGTAATCATGGCTGGTGAGTGGTTTTGGTGAGTTGTATTGAGGTATATATGGACATATTGACTTATGGTACAGGTGTATCGCTGACGTGCTTTTACTTGGCAAGGGGCCAAACTAGTGTGCACTGTTCGTGTTTATAATACACACAGAACACTGTCTACCTAACTCCTATGGCATGACATAGAAGCATCTTCTAATCCCTTAGAAATTTGACCTATAGGTCTGGGTCTGAAACCCATTAAACCCGGATGGATTTCTCTATATGACTGCTCATAAAAAACACCCCGAATTGAACCCACAGGGAATATCATAGCAACAAATCGTCACGGTAAAGCCAGTGCGGATCGTGTGTACGTGACGGAACTGCAGCTTTAATTCACCGAAGAGTTTGACTCATCCACCGCACCCATCACAGGTATCAAACAGCAGAGGAATCCACCCCCCCCCCCCCCACACCCCCTAACACTGCCCATTAGCGCCTCCACTCCCACTCCCACTCCCAGGAGGTGCATGCAGGGCTGTGACAGGGGTTAAATCACTACTTTGACACCCAACTTGCAGAGGAAGTTACCCTACAACTTGTCACTGTTGGGGGGACTGGAGTTGAGCTATCACAGTAGGGTCAGGGGAGACACAGTGAGATATAACTCTTACCACTTAAACGCCTGTTCTGTTGGGGGGGGGGGGGGGGCTGGAGTTGAGCTGATACAGTAGGTAAATGAGATATAACTTACCACTTAAAGCTGTTGTTGGGGGGACTGGAGTTGAGTATACAGTAGGTACAATGAGATATAACTCTTACCACTTAAAAGCCTGTCCTGTTGGGGGGACTGGCGTTGAGCTATCACAGTAGGTACAAAGATATAACTCTTACCACTTAAAAGCCTGTCCTGTTGGGGGGACTGGCGTTGAGTATCACAGTAGGTACAATGATATAACTCTTACCACTAAAAGCCTGTCCTGTTGGGGGACTGGCGTTGAGCTATCACAGTAGGTACAATGAGTATAACTCTACCATTAAAAGCCTGTCATGTTGAGGGGGATGGCGTTGAGCTATCACAGTAGGTACAATGAGATATAACTCTTACCACTTAAAAGCCTGTCCTGTTGGGGGGACTGGCGTTGAGCTATCACAGTAGGTACAATGAGATATAACTCTTACCACTAAAAGCCTGTCCTGTTGGGGGGACTGGCGTTGAGCTATCACAGTAGGTACAATGAGATATAACTCTTACCACTTAAAAGCCGTGTCCTGTTGGGGGGACTGGCGTTGAGCATCACAGTAGGTACATGAGATATAACTCTTACCACTTAAAAGCCTGTCCTGTTGGGGGGACTGGCGGTGAGCTATCACAGTAGGTACAATGAGATATAACTCTTACCACTTAAAAGCCTGTCCTGTTGGGGGGACTGGCGTTGAGCTATCACAGTAGGTACAATGAGATATAACTCTTACCACTTGACCGCCGGACGATGTTCTCCAGGAACGTGTTCTGCGGCGCCACCAGCCCCCGTTTGCCCCCCGGCATGATCCTGCGCTTGGGAAGCTCCTGGGCTGGGACGCGGTGCTGTTCCTGGCGCTGGTTCTGACCGAGTCCGGGTGAATGGGCTTGGGAGGGATGGAGCAGTTCATGGTAACGCTCCTCTGGCTGCGGGTGCTGCGGAGAGTGTGGCGGCGCTGCACACAGGGCTGGGAGACTGCAGGCTCCGGAGACAGTGCGCCTGCGTAATGTGGCTGCCGGCCAGCACCATGCCCAGTGTCCCAGGCAAGCTGCACCTGTACCCTGCTCCCCTGCTGCACCTGTACCCTGCTCTGTACCCTGCTCCCCTGCTGCACCTGTACCCTGCTCTGTACCCTGCTCCCCTGCTGCACCTGTACCCTGCTCTGTACCCTGCTCCCCTGCTGCACCTGTACCCTGCTCCCCTGCTGCTGCTCCCTAGTCCTGCTGCACCTGTACCCTGCTCCCCTGCTGCTGCACCCGTACCCTGCTCCCCTGCTGCACCTGTACCCTGCTCCCCTGCTGCTGCTCCCTAGTCCTGCTGCACCTGTACCCTGCTCTGTACCCTGCTCCCCTGCTGCTGCACCCGTTCCCTGCTCTGTACCCTGCTCCCCTGCTGCTGCACCCGTTCCCTGCTCTGTACCCTGCTCCCCTGCTGCTGCTCCCTGCTCCTGCTGCACCTGTACCCTGCTCCCCTGCTGCTGCTCCCTAGTCCTGCTGCACCTGTACCCTGCTCCCCTGCTGCTGCACCCGTACCCTGCTCTGTACCCTGCTCCCCTGCTGCTGCTCCCTGCTCCTGCTGCACCTGTACCCTGCTCCCCTGCTGCTGCACCCGTTCCCTGCTCTGTACCCTGCTCCCCTGCTGCTGCACCCGTACCCTGCTCTGTACCCTGCTCCCCTGCTGCTGCTCCCTGCTCCTGCTGCACCTGTACCCTGCTCCCCTGCTGCTGCTCCCTAGTCCTGCTGCACCTGTACCCTGCTCCCCTGCTGCTGCACCCGTACCCTGCTCTGTACCCTGCTCCCCTGCTGCTGCACCCGTACCCTGCTCTGTACCCTGCTCCCCTGCTGCTGCTCCCTGCTCCTGCTGCACCTGTACCCTGCTCCCCTGGTGCACCTGTACCCTGCTCCTACTGCACCTGTACCCTGCTCCCCTGGTGCACCTGTACCCTGCTCCTGCTGCACCTGTACCCTGCTCCCCTGGTGCACCTGTACCCTGCTCCTGCTGCACCTGTACCCTGCTCCTACTGCACCTGTACCCTGCTGCTGCTGCACCTGTAACCTGCTCCCCTGGTGCACCTGTACCCTGCTCCCCTGGTGCACCTGTACCCTGCTGGTGCACCTGTACCCTGCTGCTGCTGCACCTGTGCCCTGCTCCCCTGCTGCTGCACCCCGCGCACTGCCTTCCCTTCTCCCCCCAGCTCCAACTACCTGCGCGTCCTCCCCCTGCACACCTTTATTCCGCACGCATCCTCTCTCTCCTCTGGGTATCCTCCTCCCTTTCTTCCCTAGCACCCACTCTTCCCTAGCACCCACTCTTCCCTAGCACCCACTCTTCGTTTGTTGCTCACTTTTTTTTCCAGTGTCCTCTTCAGCTGTCTCTCTCTCTTCCTCTGCACTCCTCGTGGGTCTTCTTGTCCTTCCCTACTCAGCCACACTCTTCCTGCTTTCTCTATCCATGTGCAGCACTTGCCCTTGTTATCTTGCTTCCACTCCCTCTGCACCCTTGTATTCCGCTCTCCTTCTTTGCTGCATTGTTCTGCTCCACCTTCCCTATCACTTTCTATAGACACTTACAGTAGACACTAGTCCTCAGTATTCCCCTTTGCTTTACTGATGTGTCCTCCTCCTTTGCAGTGTGCTCCCACTCTAGCCAATAGCACCCCTCCCATGTTTAACACACCTCTCCCTTTGCATGATCTCCCTTAATCTCCACCCACTCCCTCTGTCCTCCAGTCCTATACATTCAGATTTTTTTCCCTATTTCTCTACCATGTTGCATGCCTCTTATTTCCACGCATCCCCCTTACTCCTCTCACTAGCCAGGGCATCACAAGCAGCTACAGTATATACTGTACCTGGGCAAACTCCATCCAGTTCACCAGGGTCAGAACTGTGGCTGTGAAGGGTCATCTAAATAGAATTTGCAAGTGGAGGAGCTGTGTATCATGTAACCCTGTAGTGTAAAACCAATAAAAAATAAATAACACCAAACGAATAAATAAATAAAAAAACACTGAAAGAATGGGATTTTTTTAATATTGCACTGGTATGGTACATGGGACTTTGTTATATATAACCGATGGAGTATATTTATCCAGTGCCAGGCGACCCTGCAAAGCATCACTGAGCAATTCAATTCCCTGTGTCAGCTCCTTGTGACCTTGGTCAAATGACTTTATCTCCCTGTGCCTCAGGCACCAACATCATAGATTGTAAACTCACCTGGGCAGGGGCTGTGTCTAAAAATTCCAGTGTGCTGCGTACCGCGCGCCATATTGTAATTGTGCCGCGCTTTGAGTCCCATTGGGAGAAAAGAGCTATAGGAAATAAAGTTATTATTATTAATGTGTAGGACGCATCTATGTTACTGAAGGAGTTTTAACCAAAAAGATGATTTTTAGTTTTAATAGAATAGTTCGGAAGTCTGAACATCCATTTGGTTTCCAGCGAATTTGGTTTTGGGTGTTCCTACAGTAAATAGTAAAACTCACTCCAAATGATATAAAACAGATCATAGTCAAAACATTAACTATTTCATATATACTCATACAGTAAGTGAGGGGACCCAGAGTGACAGACGACACATTCTCATGGGAGTAGGGTGAGAGTTGAAGCATTAACTTTTGTACCTGTTTGCGCTTATTTGGCATGTCATTCTGTTTATGAAACATATCACTCTGTTCCCCCATTGTACCACGCTGCAGAATATGTTGGCATTTTAAATAAATAATAATAAAAAGTGGTGGGGGTCGGCTCTGGTTAGGACTAACAGCCTTCTGCTGGACTTCACCATATAATATTCTCCATGGTTTATATTCCTCTGAATTTAGCAGTAAGTGCCCCCAAGGTTTTCACACAGAGGGGCAGGTTTAGTAAACTCTGAAGCGGAGTATCACCCCCGATCCGGCATTAACTGCTATTGATTTGAATCGCATCGGAGCTTGAGAAATCCCGGCATTAAATTCAAGATTAAACTTAACAAGCTTAACACTACTGATTTAAATGTAAGCATTTGAATGATTGAATAAAATAAAAGAAGATGCTGCAATTACTTAAAGCTGCAGTTCAGTCTTTTTTTTTTTTTTTTTTAATTTATTTTTTACTTCAATAGTTTCATGTGTGCAATCTCTAATTACCTAAAGAACTGTATAGCTGCAGGTCAATTCATTCTCCATGTATTGATAGGTCGAAATTTGGTGACATAATTAGTGAAGGGATCTGTTTATATTCTGCTTGTCTGTCAGTGGAAGCTCATGAATATTCATGAGCACTGCTGCATTGACAAGTGCTAGAGGGAGGGCAGGGCTGACAAAGGGGTGTGCCAGGGCTTGTGACAGGACATGAAGGGGCAGTGCCTTAGCAAATGGCTGTTAAAATAGAATACAAGAAAATTGGTCTTTCAAAGTTGTTTTTTTAAAAACAGAAAATGATAAAAGTATTTTTTCTTACTACAGAACTGATTTATTTAAAAAAACACACATGCAGGATATTGACTGAACTGCAGCTTTAATTAACCGAAGAGTTTGACCTCATCCACAGCATGCCCTTCACACCATAGGCTAAGGCCCCAGTGCTCACTGCTGCACGTGCGCCTGACAGCCTGGCGGTGCGTTCACAGATTGCAGTCGCGATCTGTGTTCTGTAGGGGAGCGATGGGATGCGCGGGGGGCGCGGCCATGCCACGGGGTGCGGCCATATCTGCCCTTCCATTGGCTGCCCACCGAGCACATGACCGCGTCGCGGCACGGGAAGACAAAATTCTTGTCTTCCCTGCTGGCGGACGCGCTATCGTGGGAGGTGAGCGCACACAGAAGGAGCTACTGGGGCCTGCCTGACTAGAGGTGAGTGTATGGTGTGCGGCGTCGCTTGCTCCTCCGTGACCACTGGGGACTGGGTCTTAGGCTTCAGCCCCAGTATTTACTGCTGCGCGCGCGCACCTGGCGGCACATGCACAGTTAAAAGCCGCATTCTGTAGGGGAGCGATGGGGTGCGTGGGGGCCATGACGGGGCATATCTGCCCTTCTATTGGCTGCCCGCCGACCACTTGATTGCGTCGCGGCACAAGAAGACAAAATACTTGTCTTCCCTGCGAGCGTATGCGTCATCACGCTTTGCGCGCCCGCACAGCCACAGGGCCTGCCCCATAGAGGGCCGTGGTGTGTGGTGTGCGCAACGCCATGGCCACTGGGAACCTGGCCTTAGACCCCGGATCTAGTACAGGCGCGTGACGTTACGCACGCCTGTACTTGCCGAGACCCGTGACCAGCAGGGTTGGTCGATGTGAGGCGTGGCGAGGGGCGTGCCCGTGACGTCACGTGAGCAGTACGCCCTCATTGGCTAAATCGCGCCTGTGACCGGGCCGTCGCACGGCAAAGACAAAGAAATTTGTCTTGCCACGCATCGGTCGCCTTGCCACTCACGTGCGCGCACTATGCACATGCACATTGGCCTCAATTGGTTGGGATTTGGCGCTCACGCCGTTGGAACCAGTATGGACGCAGTCTTAGGCTGAGATTGTACCAAGTGCTGCCAGGCGGCACCGCTATCCTGTGACGTCACCCAGCGCTGCCGCCAAGCAACATCTTGATTATACCGGGGAGGGAGAGCAGAGGAGTCTTGGAGGCGTGACCGCGAGCGGTTCACACTCATTGGCTAAACCGCTCATGTGACAGGGCCGTCACGCAACAAAAACAAAATCCTCAATCTCTTCCCAGGCGTCCGCCTTGCAGTACGGTGAGCCACGACCGTCGCTTGCGGTATAAGCATTTGGATTGAATCTAAGGTAATTGTTTTGGTGCCGCGCTGCGTCGCGTGTAGCGTTTTTGGGTATAATCACGACCTTAGCTGTAGAGCATTCCAGAGCGTATTGAACACCATTGCCATATGAGAAATATGGTTAAAATCAGGAGTTTACGAATATGACATGTATTTGTAATCAAATTGTTTCAACTATTGAAGAGTGATGTATAGATCAAAACAATAATGTTCAGTAAAGTTTTAGTTTTCGTTGCTTCTTCTGCAATCCCCCTTCAGTGGTTCTCATTGTCGGCCATCAGATGTCTTCCAGTGCCAGATCATGTTTTATGGAATAGCACCATTTAGTAAAAATGGCCTGTATCACTAATACATCCATTAAAAGAAATGACAATCAAATAATCATTATCCCAATTCCACATATTATTGGTTAAAAGGCCAGGTGGCAACTCAACATTTTTATAATTTCTGTTTTATGATGTTGCTTCTGACAAAGTATTTTCCAGCAACAAATAACTTTAGAAAGATGCCACACCTAACTTGTCTCTCTACAGCAAACACTTGATTTCCACTCTGATACTGTCGGATGTTGCACCTGTATAGGGTAAGATTTGTTTTTATATTTCTGTACCCATGAGCAAGTTTATATTTGTATCCAATCCATGAGTTTGCAAATGATTGATTCCTGTAATGCAGCCCTAGACATTCCTGCCATCTACATATCTGAAACCAATCCAACTAATGAAGTCAGCGGCCAAACTAATTCCACCTCCCCTGCTACACTTCATTTAGTCGTGAAGATGATTTGGCAAGAGACAGAAGACGTAATGTGGGTTCTGCCCCATCTAGTCATATACTACCGACTATAAAAACATCCATGCTTTGTGCCCTCCGAGATTCTGCATTTTTGATACACTTCAATAACTTGGGAGTGTTTCATAAGTGGATAATTTCAATTGCTGGCACTTTGTCTTCTGAGTGCTCTCCAAGAATACAAAACTGGGAACGTAAAGTAACCAATCTCTTAAAGAATGGTTCCACTTATGATTATACGTTACCCTTCTCCATTTTTTTAATCTGAGCTTTATTTTTAATTTCTTGGTATTTTAAAGATGAGACAGTCTGAGCTTGGCATAGTGCAGGAACGGCCAACTTCAGTCCTCGAGGCCCAGCAACATGTCAGGTGTTCAGCATATCCCAGCTTCAGCACAGTCATTATGACTGGCCCACTGATTGAGCCACCGTGCTGAAGCAGAGATATCCTGAAATCCTGACCTGTTGGCGGCCTTTGAGGACGGGAGTGAGCCACCCCTGGGCATAGTGTATGTTTTAGAATCCAGGGGTCTCCAAACTCAGTCGTCAATGGCCAACAGCAGGCCAGCTTTTCAGGATATCCTTGCTTCAGCACAGGTGGCACAATTGAAGACTGAGCCACTGATTGAGACACCTGTGCTAAAGCAGGGATAGCCATAAAACCTGGCCTGTTGGTGGCCATTGAGGACTGAGTTTGGAGACCCCTGTTTTAGACCAAAGATTTGCACAAGTAACAACGAAGCTATTTGAGGAGTAGCAAAGCCTGTCAAGTGTCATTTTCAGTTTCACTCGTTGTAAGTCAGTCTGGCTCATTTTAGCAATATACCTTATTAGAGTCTCACTCTTTGGAGTGAATACTTTTACATCAAAGTTCTATACTACTATCCATGGGTTTAAAGCCTGGGACTGACAGAGGTTACTTCATTTGTAGGTAGGATTTAGGTAACAGTGCTGCTTATTTAGTGCTTTATCTCTGGGAAAGAGAGTTGTCACGGTGACTTTATGACAGGCTGTAATTTACACCAAAATATATATAAAAGATAATATATATTTATAACTGGGTCTGAACTGGGACGAGACTTAGATATGATAAAATATAATTTATTCCTTGATAAAGGTGAACACACAAAAATGTACAAATAACAGGCAAAATATAGACACTTACTTAAAATGGAAATGATGAAGCAGTCATATCTGGACTGGCAGCTCATACAGCACTCTTCATAGTCATCAAGACACCAAAGACATGAAAAGACCTCTGGCAGGAAGACAGTGCATAGCGTTTCTCTCAGCAATCAAGATGGTATAGAACAGACTGAACACAGGATAAAGGGTTGACCACAGATTATATACCTTTTGTGGTCCTATCTTTAACCTTAAGTATAGGTGATTGGTTTTCAATTACCTCCAGCCACTCACCAACCTGGGAACACATTTTAATCCATGCCCCCCTGCTAGTTGGGACATGCGCAGTAGAGCTCTGGGGTCTCATTTCTATAACCCCTCCTCTATATCAGGAATGCCAGCTAGTCTACCAAATGGAGTACCTGGCAGTTAATCCTTTGTTGTGAGGTGTGAACTGGAACACTTGAAGACTGCTCTGGTTTGAGTAGTCTCCCCCCTCATGCAAACAGTAGAGGTGACAAAATCCTTTGAAACATACTTAAGTCCTAGACATTGGGTCGCCTTTCTGGCCATATGCTACCCTGGTATGCAAAGGAATTTCCTCTGGGTTTTACCCATACCTTGAAACACAGTATGATGGATAAAACATTAACATATTAAAATATCCGGTTCCTTTGGGTCCAGCAGGTCCAAACTTCCCAGTTCTCAATGCCGGAACTGGGACACCCTATGGTCCAATTTGCGACCTGCTACGACCTGGGAAACCGGAGATACACAAATACACTTAAAACCGTTTCACATTTTAATACATAAAACTCCGCTGTAAATTAAATCACGGTTTTTCACTAAATCCCCATTGAAAACAACGGGCTTCGCCGCCATAGACTTTCAATAGCAAACCGCCGCCGTTGGCGGCTATGGGAATCCCCATCATAGACTTTCAACGGGGCGATGCCGCCGTTGAAGTCAATGGAGTTTTTCCGCCGTAGCCGGTCAATGGGTTTTGGCCACCAGTGGAGTCTATGGGAAACGTCCCGAACCTTCAAGGGGGTCCATACTCCGTCGGGTTGGCCCAAGAGGGTCAAGGATGGTTCTGCAGCGAAGCCGGAGCAGTGGCTACAGACACCCCAAACCCCGATCCGCTGGGCCCTCCGGAACCGGAGCTATGGCTGACCAATATTCAGCTTTTCACACTTAGCCGTTTTCCTGAGCTGTTTCTGCCGCCGCCATTGGAACCTATGGCGCGGCCCGCTCTCCTCGGTTCGACCCTTATTAGGGGTTCAGGATATGGGGACCTGGTTGTGGTCGAGTGGGGGGAGGTCTAGGAACTAGGGACAGAAAGAATTTTATTTCTAGGGGCCCTAGAACTGTTTATTCCCACGCCACTTGTCGTTGAACTTGACTTGTAAGTGATCAAAGCTCTCCTATTGAAAATGTATCCGCTTTGCGGTTAAGCGGTTTGGACGGCAGCCAACTCGTTCCTGGAAAGCTCTTTCGAGGATTTCTCCATTGAAGTCAATGAGCCCATTGACTTTCAATGGGAAACCGCCGCTCTCCCTCTCGGTCGCCATCTGCTGGACTTCTCAGGAAACAGGACCCAAACAGCAAGATTCACCATTAGAAAGCATTGAGCCCTAATGGCGGCCTATGGGAACCTGTAAAATGGTGCCTGAAAAGGCGGGAAAGTTACACAAAGGGCTATAATCACTATACCACTATTAACCCTTGTGCTCCCGGATGGATCCCAGTGTGTGTGTGATGCAGACACTGATTAACAATAAAACAGGGGAACAATTGAATATACATTTTCAGGTTATGACAGGGGTTAAATCACACATCTGGGCCTCAGCCCAGTTAACCCCTTGTCTCCCTGGTGAGGTTAGAGGGTGGCCAATTGGTGTGTAACCCCTTTAATCCTGGGCCAAACCCTCCCCATCGTCACAAGAGTTGTTAGCAAATACAGTAGCAACATGACGTCTGAAATTGCATGATGGAGATTGGGAAATTGAATGAGATGAGTGGTTTATTTCAGCAGTGCATGTTTGGTGTATGCTGGTGGTTGAGACATATTTGATGCCTAGACATTTTTATATTGGTTTTGTCAGGGTTAGGGCAGAAACTAGAACAGTATTTGTCAAAGTTTGTTTGGTTAAAGAACCCTATAATTATATTGTGAAATTTGAGGGAACCTGACCCTCTCTAATAGCGCGTCTGAGATCAGATACACTGTAAGGAACCCCAACCCTCTCTAATAGCATGTCTGAGATCAGATGCATTGTAAGGATCCCCAACCTTCTCTAATAGCACGTCTGAGATCAGATGCATTGTAAGGAACCCCAACCCTCTCTAATAGCGCGTCTGAGATCAGATGCACTGTAAGGAACCCCAACCCTCTCTGTAATAGCACGTCTGAGATCAAATGCATTGTAACTTTTTCTGTATTTGGTAACATTTTCAAATTACCTGAAAATTGCAGGGAACCCTTTAGGGATGTCCGGGGAACACAAAGGTTCATAGGAACCCCTGTTGAAAAAAAACAACTAGAACCACATCCTGAAAGTAGAATAAAAACTGCAAACTCATTAAATTTTTGTCCAAAGAGATGTAAAGACAGCAACAGGTGGTTTAGTTTCAGAATATAAGCTATATTTTTCCTATGCGTTTCATGAACCTATGTATCAATATACTGTATGTGTCAGCCAGTCTTGCATTCTTATTTCTCCAGAAAAATATATTAACTAGCAAAAAATGTTCAACTCAAAAATGTTCACTGCTAATAAATCAGCTTTCATACCAAAAATAATTCAGTTATACGTTATTTTATTATAACATGTGGGATATTAATTTACTACAAAAAAATAGCAATGAATCACAAACAGAACAATAGGAGAAAAGTATAAATAAATAAATAAATTATATAAACAATGCTATTTTTCTGTCTGCTATTAGGATTTATGAAGGTTCTTGAAAATAATTTTTTCATCCTACAGTGATTTTGGCAAAGGAGGGGTTAAAATGAATGATGGGCATATTACATGTATAGATTTAAATAATTTAAATGGATTTAGGGAAAAGAGAAGCAGATATGACTTATTATTGAACACAGCTATATTTGGAAATAAAGCAGAAATCACCATCCACATATAAAAAAAAATAATTGTTTACAAAATTACCCACTTGTACCTCAAATAAAAGTGACATCTATCAACACCCTACACCGTGATTCCAATTACTGAGGTGAAATAAATTCAGTGTATTTGAACAAATTGTGGACTCAAATTAGCATTTTCTGCCCACTTATTAGAGCATTAAAAGAAAATAACAAATACCTCATTAGTGACTATTTGCATTGTTAGGGAGAAAAAAAGAAAAGGCTTTTCAGTCCAACAAGTTCAACCTTCCTCAAATTACCTCGATTCTTTTCAGCTAACTCCTCGGCCTTCTGACTCGTAGCTAGAAACATTCGCTGCACATCAGGTAGTTTTATCAAATGGGATTCAAACAAAAGACCACAAATTTCAGGAAACCGAGCTCCTATATAAAATGGCGGCCCGGCTTTCTTACCTCAGCAAACAATGGGGTTTTTTTTTAATTGATTTAAAATAATAGTGCTGATTCTTCTCGAAGTGAGACGCAAATCTGCCTGTCGTTTGCACAACTAACATTTATCTCCGTGGGAGGGGAGCTACTGTAGGAAATGTTTGCTTATATTTATTACAATCTGTCAGTAATACGTTATTCAATACGCAGTGACACGGCACACAGCCCAGTAGCTACATGGATACAGGGTATGGGAATATGTAGCTGGGTGCAAGAATTATACAGCAATATCTCCACAGGAACCTTACAAAAATTACAATTAACAATAAAGACACCATTTTGGAGCAGAAACAATTTCAATACTATAGAGCAGGGGTGCCCGGGCACCATGACGCCCGCCATGCTTTTTATGGGTGCCTGCGATTGACTGGCCAACCAGTCGATAATACAGAGTAGATCAGGGTTCTGCAACATGTTCATCGCGAGCTACCGGTAGTTCGCATGCTGCCAGTGAGTAACTTGCCGCCATGCTGCCAACTGCTGCTGCGTGCCTCTCTCTCGTGCCGGTCGACGCCGGAAGACAGGGCCCAACTTCCACATCCATGAGCAGGACCGGTGCGACAGTGGATGCCTCGTGCGTTATTTGGTTGACGCCCGCCACTCTCTCCTGAACTCTCAAGTGTGCCCTTGGGCACAAAAAGGTTGGGGACCTCTGCTATAGAGTTTTTACCAGGATGGTTTTCCTAAAATGCATCTTTTAGTAAATAGAATATACTAAATCATGAAAATAATGGCATACAATTACATGGGTAGCTGTCGAATGTGAAACATTTTCTTTGCATTGTGGGTTTCTCTGGCACTGAAAACTTAAGGAATACCTGTGTGAGTTCTCCTTAAATGCCAAACTCATGTGTCTCAAAGTAGAATACAAACTTACAACTCATGTTGCCCCCAAAAAATGAAGGTATCAAAATGTTGTCTTGTTTCAGAATATTGGCTATATTTTTCCTATATGGTTTATGAACCCATGTACAGTATTAACACAGGGGTGCACAAACTTTTCCCAGTACGCACCCCTGCCTGCTCTCCTCGGCACCTTGCCCCCCCGCTCGGCGTCAAATGACAGGCGGGTTCATGTGACGTCACGTTGCCACGTGACCCCGCTGCGTCATTTGATGCCGGGTTACCATGACGATGCGTCACTGGAAGGGAAGGTAAGTGTGTTATAGAGGCCTAGCGCGGTCCCCCGGCATTTAATTTAAATGCCTGGGGGAGTGCGCGGGACCTCTATAGCTGCCGCGCCCCCCCAAGGGGGACGTGCCCCCCAGTTTGCGCACCCATGTATTAACACGTGTGTGACTGTCAGCCAGTCTTACATTCTCATTTCTCCAGAAAAATAATCAGTAGGCCTCCACTCGTACGACGGGTTCCGTTCTAGGGTGCCGCTGGAAAGCGAAAATCGCAAAAAAGCTGAACATAGCATTTGCTATGTCCAGCAGCGATTCTCCGTCTTTCCTACCCCTTCTGCACATGCGTGAACTCGGCCGCTCCCCTGATCTGCGCATGCGCGACCTCAGCCGTCTCCTTTCTGCACATGCGCAGACATGGCGGCCCCCTTCTCGGTACCGCTGTATTGGCAGATCGCCGAGAAGTGAAACGCCGAGAAGCGGGGCCCTACTGTATCAATTTACAGGAAAACGAACGGAAAATTTTAAACTTAATATTTAGTTTACTCCTAATAAATCAGGTTTCATACAAAAAAACATAATTCTGTTGTATTTTATTTTATTACAACACGTTGGTTATTAAGGCAGCAATGCTACATTCCCCCCATTTTTCTTTCCTTATTCTTATATGTTAAGAATGTGACAATGTATAATTCTACATTCTTACCTACGGTTGTGCTGCAGTCTGTGAAATAATGCAGTTGCTATGTAACATTATATTACTAAGTGTAACACATTATTGTTGTATTGTATTGTATGTCTTTATTTATATAGCGCCTAAAGTGTACTCAGCGCTTCACAAAGAATACAGTACAGGGAATTATAATTATACAATAAGTGCAGCAAAATCAGACAATAGGAAAGGAAATCCCTGCCCCGAAGAGCCTACAATCTAAGCTTAATGGGAAACTTACAGAGACAGCAGGTGAGGGAGTAAGTGCTGTAGATGGCAGTGCTTGGTCACAATGGGTGGTAGGAGTGGCTGAGTGTGGGACATAAGCCATGAGTGCAGGCTATTGGGATGCTTGATTTGTGGGGTAAAATTTAAGGAAGGTCAGTGTTAAATGAAAAGTTTGTTACTGCTTTCATATCAATAGACAGTTTTCTGTTTGGAACGCTGCAACAGATCTGTTTGTGATACTTTGTTGCCAAAAGGCAGAGCAAAAAAAGGTGAGAGTCTGTTTCAATAGAAGAAGTGGATATGACTTTCTAAATGGTTGCTGTAGCAACAAAAGGATGATCAGTACATTAAAAAATGATTACAAAATGATTTAATAAATTCAGACAGTATAAAACTACAGAACTGATGTATTTAAAAAACAAAATACAGGCTTTTTCACGTTTTGCTTCATTAATTTACTTTAAAAAATCACAATGAGCCCATAAGGCTACGATTAGGGGTAATTTTATCTCTATAGCATCCTATAGGAAAAAAGTCAAATCAAAAATACATAAAGAACTAAGTGAAAAAGTTATACATTTAGAACAATTACATAAAGCAATATATATATATATATATATAAAGCCCTGGTTACAGCCAGATCAAAGTTGAGAGAGATCCAATCAGAGGATGTTGAAATGGCTTTGAAATGGATAATCAACGATATTATGATAACAGTAATAAGGTAGATAAACTCCTAGCGAATAAATTAAGAGGGGTAATGGTGAGATCACAAATAACGGCGGTCAGGGATTAAAATGGCAATGTTATATATAACGACAGAGGCATTGCACAAGAATTCCCCAAATTCTATACAAAATTATATAATTTAAATTCCTCCAAAGGGACTTATCAGGCAATTAATAGATACCTAGAAAACTGTAATCTGCCCCATTTATCCGAGGAGGATATTAGTGCACTAAATGGTAAGATTAACCAGACTGAATTAGCGGAAGCGGTTAAAACACTGAAAATATCTAAGACCCCAGGCCCTGATGGCTTTAGATAAAACATTAGAGAAATTTGGATTGAAAGACTTGTTCTTGGAAGGAGTCCGGGCATTATACTAGACTCCGACAGCTTTTGTTAAATTACCAGGGAATAACCCGGATCCGATTAAAATTAAAAATGGTACGGACAGGGGTGCCCATTATCTCCTCTTCTTTTCGCTCTAACGATTGAACTATTAGCTGCTAATATAAGAGCAAATAATAATATACATGTTATAGTGATTGGGAAAATAAATTATAACATTTCATTATTCGCCGACGTTATTATTCTGACGTTAGCAAACCCCCAGACTTCTTTACCCAATCTCCAACAAGCATTAACAGATTTTGGGAAAATCTCTGGATATAAAATTAATAATAAATCAGAGGCTCTAAATTTGAATCTCCCAGATCCGGAGATAAAATTATTAAAATTGAATTTTAGCTATAGATGGAGTTCTTCACATATTAAATATTTGGGAGTAAATGAGACTAGGAACTACCACTCTGTATACCAAAGCAACTACCCACCCTTGTTTGATAAGATTAAAAGAGATCTGGTGAAGTGGGAATTATATCAGGTGTCATGGATCGGGAGAATAGTATCAGTTAAAATGCATATAGTCCCTAGACTATTATATAATTTCCATGCTATCCCGGTCCGGATACAGGGTTCCAAGTGGAAAAACCTACCTCGAAGACAAGAGGAGGATTGGGTGTCCCAGATATCTCAAAATATTACCTAGCTGCCCAACTAAGGCAGGTGATGGTGTGGAACGCTGACCCAACACAACACTGCTGGTTGCCCATAGAATCCCAATATGCTAGAACGTCTTCTCTGCGAATGTCCCTATGGGCACCAGATAAGAAGGAGGCACAAACCAAAATGTTTGAGTTAGGACCGATGAGATTTACCTGGGAGATCTGGAGCAGGTCTAAGGGCAAATTTAATCTTGTGTCTCCCGTTTCATTATGTAGGAAAGGTAGTTATCAAAAAGGTTTGATAACTAGAATATATGCCGGATTGGAGGCCTCGGTCAATACGCCTGACCATGACTATACTGTATGCTGTGGATTTAAATATAGAAATTGACAGAGATGACTGAGAGGATATATGGGAGTTTGCTGCAAAAGCCTCCATATGCACAACCATTAAGAAAATATATACAAAATTCTATTCTACTGGTACCTCACCCCAAGTCAACTGAAACAAATCTACCCTCTGGTGTCTGATCTGTGCTGGAGGGGTTACTGGCAGAGAGGCGATATGGTCCATATTTGGTGGACTTGCCCGGCAATACAGAAATATTGGGTTACTATCCAAACTACTATTAAAGAAATAACGGATGTGTCCATTCCTATGGACCCACTGATTTTCCTGTTAGATAAACCACTTGAAGATGTTGGTCGCCCAATAAGAAGGCGGATATCATTTATTTTGACGGAAGCTAGATGTGCTGTGGCAGCCTCTTGGATGAAGATAGCCCCCCTCCCCCCCCCTCTAGGCAAACTGTTGAGAAAAGGATAAACGAGGTGATGCTGATGGAGAAATTGACATCCTTCTTGAAACAGTCAACCGACAAATTTTATAAAACATGGGACCCATGGGTGGGTCGGTGATCGGAACTGATCTAGAATTGAGATTAGGTATGATCACCACGGGGACGAACAAGGGGATCACTGACCCTCCCCCATCTTTTACTATTTCTTTGTCCTTCCTGTAGGACAGTTATTGGATGGTCTCTGTTACCATCTAGAACGTAATCAACACACCTATCGTAGTGTTGACAAATTAAACTAGATTGTTGATCAGGTGTTATTTAATATTATTCTTTGTTTTCCTTATTTTCTATATTTACTGGAAAAACTATGGTGTTCTGTATTCAATCAATGTTTTGAGATGTTGTGTATCTTATGTTCACCCAATAATAATATATATATATTTAAAATTGCAATGAATCATACAGTAGATGAGTTCTCCTTAAACTCCACTCTTCCCACTGCATCATATACCCGTGGGAATTGGTTGACAACCTTTCTTTTCAATGAAAGTCCTCTGCAGCACTAAATAAATCCACGACATGGAACGACATTGTAGCACTGGCATATATGTTTACTATAATAGATTATGCAAAGTTACTGTCAATTTAAAAGTCTGAAGCTAGTCTTTTTTTAGGTATTCTGTCAAATGCGTGCAGGGTATATTATGTATTGTACAGTCCTTATTAAATTAAACCTGTTCTAGGAACAACGCTCGTCTCCTAAAATAAGATGTACAAAAATAAATAAATGTACATTTCTGGAATCTACCCACATGCGCTGTCACTGCCAGGACTGGGATTCTAATTAGAAGACCAAGATATGAAGATATAGAAGATTTAAAGCCATAGGTCAAATCGGCTGTGGCTTATATCAGCCAGTTTCGGTTTTAAATCAATTAAAATGGCCAGCAGTGCATTCATGACTCAAACGAACAGCAGTGCAGTCACAACTGCCTTTAAGCTTTGATTATAGAAATAGAGCATAACAAATGTTCATGTCTTTTAAAGCATGGTGCAGTTGGGATGACAAGTTATGTGCCATTATAGTATTCACTGGGGAAATATAACTAATTCCATACCTGTTGGCCATTAATTGTATTGATAAACAGTCATTGGTGCCAAGAATTGATTGTGTCAACTGTGCGCATTTTCCACTGAACCCCAAAGTTTTGGTATCATAAGAACTATTGTATTTTGGGACTCAGCCCAACTTTTTATTTCGATAGGAATGTAAAAATTGCACAGATGTAGCCAACGTTGGTACTATCATTAGCGCGATGTCTTGTATTTAACGCTGCCACGTGAATTAAACGCAAGGATTAAGGCAGCGCTATTGAAGACGATGGTCGTTTGTGTGTTATCTCCTTAATGTGCGCGTTATTCTGTTCTGTTATTTCATCTGTTAACACTAACGTAAGGAAGTACTACTTACTAAAACAAATATAATGAGCATCCGTTGGTTCCTGTAGCAGAGTTTTGAACACATCCCCAGCAGTGCAAGATCTGTGTAACACTTTCCTGTTTGGGATAATTTGTTGCCAATGTTCCCAGCAGTTTGAGCTGTAAGCTGTAACAATAGATAATGTTACCTTAGTCATTTAAGAATACATTGTAGCTGCTGTGTTACACTGACTGAAGGATTGATTTGAAACTAAAAGGCGGCCATTTAGTGAACCCTGGGAAGCAGGATCTTTGCTGATCGATCACAGGGAGAATGAATCGATTGTCAGCTTAGGTAATTAGTTTTCAATAAAGGTAATCAGAGGCTGCTTACAGTATATTAAAAGAACAAAAAAAATGTATTTTTTATTTTTTATAGTGCCACTTGGATTGCCTCTCTAAGCTATCGAATTAAAGCAGTGGTGCAACAATCTTTACCAAGTGAAAAGAGCAGGTTGTATTTTTGTGTGTGTGTGTGTGTATGTGGTATGTGCAGAGTGTGGGTGTGTGTGGGGTGTGTGGTGTGGGTGTGTGGGTGTGGGTGTGTGGTGTGGTGTGTGTGTGTGTGTGTGTGTGTGTGTGTGTGTGTGTCATGTGTGTGTGTGTGTGTGTCTGGGTGGTTGGGAATGACAGGGAAAGGGAGTGGGTGAGAATTTATTTATGTAAAAAATGTTTTACCAGGAAGTAATACATTGAGAGTTACCTCTTGTTTTCAAGTATGTTGGAAAGAGTTATGAGACATATACATGGTACAAATACATAGGTACAGAAGTGAGCAGGTTATACATTATATACTAGAATTGCATGCACAGTAAGAGATATATATGTATAGGCATATGTAACAGAATGAGAGGGAGGGGGTGAGAATGACCAGGAGGTGGATAATGCAGGGGGGGGGGTTGGAGAAATGTTTTTTGAGAGGAGGGTCTGGGAAGGACAAGCAGGGGGGGGGGGAGGGATAGAGAGGATGAGGGGTGGGGGCTGAGAGGATGAGGGGAGAGGGGTGAGAGAGGATGAGGGGTGGGGGTTGAGAGGATGAGGGGAGTGGGTGAGAGGATGAGGGGGTGAGAGGATGAGGGGGTGAGAGGATGAGGGGGTGAGAGAGGATGAGGGGGTGAGAGAGGATGCAGAAGGATGCAACAATCTTGGAATTAGTGGGAGAGGAGCATTAAGATCAGTATTGCTCACCATGGGCCTGTATGACTGCGGGCATATCATTTATAAATTATCTGATCGTCACGTCATGTTTTCTAAATTTCACTCCAAGTATACACCAATTTGCACCAATTTATATTCTATTTTGTAAAACAAAAACCCTAGACCCTTCCCCAGAAATGTTTATGAAATAGAATATGAAATGGTCAAATTGTTGCACACTTGGAGTGAAATGTAGAAAAAAAAGACGTAACGATCAGATCATTTATAAATCACACACCTCCCCCCTGACTTTTCCCGAGCGCGTCTTTCACCATTGTGTCCAGTATTTTTGGAGAAGCCGCCTGGCCACCCGACTCGAGGCAGGAGGTAAGGAGGCGGGGGGGCGCAAGTTAAAATCTTTGCGCTCCCCTGATCTAACTAACATATTGTTATTTACAGGGTTCTTTGCCTCTCCTGTCGTCTTTTTTTGAATAAAACTTTATTTAAACACCTATTCCGGCTAAACGCCAGGCAGCGCTAGCTTAACATGGCGTTAGGCCTATGCTAATGAGATCAATAGCGGACGTTGTTTTTACATATAATAAGCTTTGCGGATTCACGTTAACCTCGGGGAACGCAGCGTCTGTTATGGATTTTGATAACCCCACGTTATGAGCCCTGAGTTACCGGACCTTGGTGGATATGGGCCGAAGTGAGTTAAGCATGCAGAAAAATTCCATCCTGAAGATACCATATGATTTTGTGAGCTAATAATGTGATTTAATGCTTGCAGCAGTATGCTTCAAAATTGGAATTATTTTCTCCTGTTCCAAAATAGCTCTGGCAGCTTGCATAAAAGCAAGTGCAATTTACCTTTTGGTAACATATTAGATTTTACTGTTGCCTTTGCAAGAAATATGATATAGTTGAAGCATCAATTTAAGCCTGATGCCTTGAAGCAAAATATGCCTTTTTGCTGTGTTCTGAAAAGGCAGCACAATACGGGACAACTTTCCAACCCACGTGTGTGTGATAAACATCTTGTTGCCTAATTGGTTCTTTTAATGCTATTTCTTCTATGCAATGAATCAATCGGCAGCAAAATCATTATTTCCTATTTTACCCCCAAATTTAAAAATTCAATATGATTTTCCTAAGAGCTGCAAAGAAAATAAGAAAAGGTTGTCATGCAGAGGTTACCTGCACAAGGTTGTGTTGCTGGCTCCCCTATCAGAAAAGGGGTTCATAAAATAGTGCTGAATTTATTTTAAGATTCCTTTGATTTCTTGTGTCCTAAGGGAAGTATTAGAAGAGGAATTAGTCAAAGAAGGGCCATATCTACTAAGCGTTGCTATGCTATAAGAAACGTTCCGGCGATGGAAGATACCGTGCAGCCGATTCAAGTGAAAGAGCCATAAAGGGCCATGTCACGAGAGACCAGGACTAACACACCAGGGATAAATTCGCCAAACAGAAACGCAGAGTTTATAAAATTTATTTATTGGAAAACGGAATATTCACAGCTATTTACAGGCACACAACACACACACTTACAACTGGGAAACTGGGGTACCCTATAAACCTAGGTGCAGGGATCTCCCTAAAGAGATTTACTCTGTGCTCCCTTCCCTGCAAAATCCTCTGCAGCGCCTCCCAGCTTCTTCCCAAGCTGCTTCTTCTTAAGGCCACGTCCATAGTACTGTAGACCGCACTGCGGCATCCGCGCGGGGCGCAATCACATTGTCTAAAGGCATTGGTCGTGCCCATAGGCAGCACGTCGTGTGCGGGCACAAGCAGGAGGGGGCGCGCGTTGCCCAAGAAATCCGTTCAAATGGATTTCTTGGCGCGACAGGCAGGTCACGTGGGCGGATCATCCAATGAGGGCCAACCAGCTCTGTGACGCCCCCCATGGCACGTCCCCATGGACGCAAAACGCACCCGCCTCCGCGAAGGCTGTTACAGAAGCCCCGCGCTTCCCTGAAGGCATTTCAATTAAAATACCGGGGATCGCGCGAGGCCTCTGTAACTTTACCTACCTTAAATTTCCAGCGACGCGTCGCCGCATCAAATTACACCGCTGGGTCACGTGACGTCGCATTGCCATGGCAACCTGACGTAACATGACACCGCGGCGTGAATTGACGCAGGGAGGGGGGAGCGAGCAGGGGCTGAGAGCAGGCAGGGCGGCACAGGGAGAAGAGTTTGCGCACTCCTGCCCTAAAGCAGTGTTTTCCAACCTTTTTTGGTTAAGGAACCCCAAGTGAAATTCTGAGGAACCCCCAACCATCTCAAATGGCAACTCTGAGATCAGATGCATTGTACATTCTTCTGTAATTGATAACATTTTTAAATAACCAGAAAATTACAGAGAACCCTTTAGGGTGGCCCGGGCTGAAAAACACTGCCCTAAAGGGTTGACCTTTCCAATACCTTCTGGAAATAACTAACCTAGCCAATCCCCATCTTGTGTGACTTGCAACATGAAATAAGTTACATGAACTTGGTAACTTGGAATTGGTTATAACTAGGGCCAAGGGTGCTACCTATATCTGACATGTTATTGAAGGTTAGTCCTAGTTATACATTGCAGTTATACACTTATGAGCAGGACTTCTATATTCACATATAAAATTGTATTACAAAATAAAAAGACAGAGGCAATAAAGAAATATCACAGCACAGTTAATTAATTATACAGTTCAATTTCAAATTCTATTGTATATTCTTTTGAACTTGAGATGAAAGTTAGCATACAATTGTTTCAGATACCAAAAACATTAACATATACATAAATCTGTGTGACCTACATCCAGATAGGGATCCTTATTGGCTACATATGACATGCATCATATCAATAGTAGTGGGGAGTTTTCTTTAGAGTGGCTCTGAGCGCAAGTTAATATGTACAGTATTTGCTTTGTTACTATTACATTGCGTCATAGGGGTAGGTTATTGGCTCACCTGGTTTCTGTTTTACTACACAGTTCCTTGGAGGTGTATTGCTCCTACCAATTCTACAATTAACATAAAGGTGTAATACACCTCATTGTCAGTTTACACGTCATCCTCCACTGAAGAGCAGGTGAGTGTTTATGGCTCAGGTAGTGTTAAGACCTGCTAATAGTCATGCCTTGAAAGTGGCAGCAGGCTGAAGACGCTTTGGCCAAAGGGTTAAACTAATTGACCTGCTTTCAAGAGAATATATAGGTATTGCACTGTGTATTTTTGTCATATTGGAAGTAGCATTGGGCTTCTTTGTTTTTTGTTGTATACCCAGTAGCACTCCTTTTGACACTTACACACACATATATATATATATATATATATATATATTATGTGGTCATTTTGGGGGGGTTTGAGAGCTTGCTGGGAATCTGTGTGTTTATTAACATTGTCCAGCTGGTCTCAGCTGTTTTTGGAGGTTAGTGGCTCCACCACCCAGGGTTTAAGCTCGCCCCTCCCCACTGAACAAGTTGGCAGGTCAGTTTCATTTTGCTGGGTTACGACAGATCCAATGTTTGATCATTCTTCTTCTAATTATAGAGATAAATAAGAATGTTAACTCAGATTGTGTGCGGACCTGGTAATGGTCATGCCTTGAAAGTGGCAGCAGGCTTAAGACGCTTTGGCCAAAGGATTGAGAAGTACCTATTTAAAGATCACCTTGAGATCAGACCAGTTACTCTTTGACAAAGTTCCACGCTGCAGCGAAACGCGTCGGAGTTAGTTGTTATGTGTAATTCTATTGCACATAAATGTTTTCTATTTTTCAATGATTGCGTTTGGTTGAAGTTTCTATCTACCGATCAGCAGTGCACCGCTTCTTTGCTACTGCCTACTTCCGGATATCCCAGATGGCGCTGTGAGTACTTCCTTACCGACGGGCACCGGGACACTGTGTGGGACACCAGGGCTTGCGGGGGTTGCGGTGCAGGGATTCGGGTGGTTGCCGAGGGATACACCTTACGGTGAGTTCACCGGCATCTCCAGGTCCTTTGCACGCTATATTCACCCCCACCCCGTCCTGTCTAAGTTAGTCCAAGACACACAAGGAGCCTATGTGAACTTTATGAATAATGTATTAACCAGCCTTATCGGAATCATCTACATATGAAGATTATGCTACTCATATCCTGTCAATTCTTGAGCATCAGTCACAGGGGTTAACCCCATTTTTCTTATCACTTTACTGACGTGTACTTCACTGATCCATCCCCATTCTGCATGACGTCCATATGCACTGTCTCTAGGGTTCCCTCCTTAGGTCCTTGCCGACTCAATACTTTAGGGGGTCTGCTCAACACTCCTGTTTCTGTACTGCCACTTCTAGACAGACTAATGTGCGAGGCAGGTATGGATCTGCTTATAGGGCTAATCCTAGGGCACCCAGGCCCCTCTAATAGGGACTTCTGTGAACATGCTGCTCCACCTTGGTCATACCGTGGGACCCTATGTTGAAGGGCACTGTCCCTATCTAAAACATAATAAATGGGGACTGGTCTATCCTATACATTATCCTATACACTAGTCTTAACTATACACACACTGAGGCTCCTCTCCTCTCAGCCTCCAGGAACCTAAATCTAGAAGCTTCTACAGCTCTAGATATACCCACTGGTGCCATCACAGGTCATTATGTCTACAGTGGGAGTGACTAGAATGATACTTAATATCCTACACCAGGAGGCAAGGTTAGGCACGTTCCAGAAGGTGGCGTGGTTAAGGTTTCTGCCCAGCAACTTTACACCATGTGATGAGAGGCTGCTACACTGTAGCTACCCAATACAGTTAACCCCTCTAAGGCCATTGACCCCTTAAGTGAATATAGTAATCCCAAAAGGGGGGTTGCATGTGTTATTAATTTACATGCTCGAGTCAATATAAGGAAACAATAAACCCATCAGACCAACCCAAGGATCTTTAGGGCCATCAATATCAACTTCAGTGACATGTTTTTTGTTAGCTAGGATATTGTACCGTTCATTCTGTATTCCTTTTGGTCCACTGCAGGTCTATTTTCTTTATGGATTTTTTCATGAAGATTGAATTGATGATGTAGAAGTTGATATATTCTGTGAATTCTACCAATCTGTCTCCACATGCACTCCTGTTGCCGTAGCCATACTTACCAACTGATGCTTTGTCTTTCTGCTGGGCACCAATCATTGAAATCTCCCATAATCATCTTGAGGTGACAATTTTCTTTGTTGTTAAGTTGGTTGACTTCAAGATAGAAGTCTTCCACTTCATTTCTGTGTGTTTATGACTTCATGTTTGGGCATACACTTGTATCATTTGAAACGTGCATCTTTGTCAACTGAATGATGCTTCTGACTGCTCTTTCAGGTATGCTTTCATACTCCACTATATTATTTCTTCATTATTCATTATTTCTCCATTTCTCGATGAAACCTACTCCTTTGATTGTTCCATTTTCTGCACCTTTTCTGTAATATAATCCGTGTCTACTTGTGAGCTCAATGAGACCTTGATCTTTTCTTCTACTTCACTTAGGCCAATAATCCGGCAGTAGTAGGTAGCCCAGGGGTTCTCAATTCCAGTCTTCAAGACGCCCCCAATAGGTCAGGTTTTGAGGATATCCCAGCTTCAGCACAGGTGGCTCAGTCTCTGACTGAGCCACTGATTGAGCCACCTGTGCTGAATCTGGGATATCCTCAAATCCTGACCTGTTGGAGGGTCTTGAGGACTGGAGTTGTGAACCACTGAGGTAGCTAGATTGAGATTTAAATGAAAGCTGGTGTTTAAAACTTCTGTGGATTCTTAGGACACTCTGCCTTCCTCCTGAACGCTTTCAAGCTCAGGGACAATCCAGCCTGAAGGCCATTGCATATTGGGCGGGAAGATCAATTTCACCTAACTTGCCACGAATGTTACAATCCAGGGCCCTTTGTCAAAGTACTACATAAACTCTTCCCAGCCATAAATAATCTACACCAAGAACATACAATCAGCGCAAGTTGATATTCAAGCTTAACAAATCTGACCCCAAAGTGGCTGTCCCTGCAGTGACACCCTTCTTCCACAAAGGTTGCAAGGGTCCTAGTCACAGGCCCTCTCACTTTAATGGTATAGTATAACTATAGCAGGAGCGGCGCAACAGAGCGGCGAATTGGTCGCGATCACTGGAAGTCAATGATGTCAGCGGCCACGTGAGCAGTTCAGCCAATGAGGGCGAACCGCTCACGGCCACGCACCCGCCACGCCCCCCGGTCACCGTCTCTTGTCTCTAACACTATAAGCAAAAATCGCTGCTACAACGGCGACGGATGACGTCACGCCGTCACTGTAGCAAGGACTATAAGCACTGCTTAGCAAATATGGCTGGAAGACATTAGCATTTTCTCTAAGTGTGAATGCACCCAGTATAGCGCAAATATGGCAGGCACAATTAATGACAAAACGCCACTTTTAAACATACAGTAAGCAGATGGTTTAACAATTTAAGTTCACAAGTGTGGGAGGAACCCAGGGATGAGAGGTGAACTGTCAACTGCTTTGTTTATCTAATAAGCCAAATCATTCTCCGGAGCATATTACATTTCTTACCACAGTGGATAATAAACCCAAATTTATTGTATACTAATGGATTTGTGATTATCCGCAATGAAGCCAGATGTACTAAAGCAAACATAAGAGTAGGAATTCTGAGCTTGCATGCATTGTTTTCTGGTAAATAATATATAATTGTGGGTGTTTCTAAATACTTAATGGCTGGTTTACCAATTAAGTTGGCTTCAAATGTTGTTTCAATGTGTCTTAAAGCTGCAGTTCAAGCAATATCCTACATGTGTTATTTTTTTTTAATAAATCAGTTCTGCACTATGAGAAAATACTTGTAGCATTTAAAAAAAAATGTAGACATTTTTAATGTATTCTAATGTAAATCAGAAAAAGGGAAGGGGAAACACAAAATGAATGTGCCCCCTAAAAGAATTCACTAAACTGCACACCAACAAAGTGTAAAAGTTAACTTTTAATAGATTTACTTAAAACATATTTTAAAAAAATTTGTCCCTGAAGAAGCTCCTTTGCTGGAGGGAAACGCGCGTTGGACGCGCAATGTTGTCAGTCTCCTACTTGGAGCTGTTTTAATGTAGTGTCTGCAGTCTCCTGGTTCTATCTGTGTAGACCTTAGTAGTTAGTTATCTATCTCTACAGTCAGTGAGCCTGCATTTCCTGCTCTCCATGACAGGTGTTTTCACAGAACTTATACTGTGAATTCACTTTAATATTGCTGTGTGTGTCAGCTTCATCATGTTGTGAATTTACTATCATTATCACTGCATGTGTCAGCTCTATCATTTAAGCACTTGTACTTTAACACACTGCTCATTGAAGTGCCTAGTGATATCAAATATAGCAGGATAGCTGGATATTCATTCATTCAACCAGTCGCTGACTTGTACATATATATATATACACTTACCATCTGGTCTCACAGTTGCTCCAGAGGGGTTAATACCCTGACTCACAGCATCCCCTGTTGTCATATACTCTAGCCTGCTGTACCCATGCTTGGCCACAAGGACTGCTGCCACTCTCAATGTCTTGTTCTAGCCTGCAGTACCATACTTGTCCACCGGGATTGCTGCTGCTAAACTAAGGAACATTCCAGACTCTGATACCTGACACCTCTGCACCTGTGCTCCCTCTCAGCCTGCATATATAACCTCCCTTTCCTGTTCCTCCCTTGCCTCTGTTTCAAGTCAGACTCCTATGCACATGCCTCTGTCTTTGATCCTGATCTGTTCCTGTACCTGTATTTGAGTCTGTTCACAGTAAAGGCCCTTGCTGGTAATCTGGCTTGTCCCTGTTTGTTCCCGTTCTCAGTCCCTGCCCCCAGACCTGTCCCTGCTCCCCTGTCCTGTTCCAGTCTCCTCGTTGCCGACCTCTGCTTGTTACTTGACTTCGCTACCTGCCGCCTGCCTCAGACCTCTGCTTGTTACCTGACTTCGCTACCTGCCGCCTGCCTTGGACCCCTGCTTGTTACCTGACTTCGCTATCTGCCGCCTGCCTCTGATCTCTGCTTGTGACCCCTACTACGCTCGTGCTGTTCCGGCCACTGAGATCCTACCCGCCACAGGAGTCTCCCGTGACACCTGTCCTCTATATCCCACCAACATTAAGTTGTCAATTGGGATAGTATAATCATATATTTGATGGCACGGATGCTTGGTAGTGTTGATTTAATTTATTTTTAAACTCACAGTACACAACTCTTTGGTAATATATGTTTTAAGTAAATCTATTAAAAGTTAACTTTTACACTTTGTTGGTGTGCAGTTTAGTGAATTCTTTTAGGGGGCACATTCATTTTGTGTTTCCCCTTCCCTTTTTCTGATTCACTTTTCAGTTCACAGTTTGCACCCACAATTTGATTACCTCATTCACGTATTTAATTACTTTATTCAAATAGTATGGTCCTGTATTGTATTGTATTGTATTGTATGTCTTTATTTATATAGCGCCATTAATGTACATAGCGCTTCACAGTAGTAATACATGGGGTAATCAAATAAATAACAGGTAATATAAATAACAGATCATGGGAATAAGTGCTTTAGACATAAAAGTAACATTTCGGAAGAGGAGTCCCTGCCCCGAGGAGCTTACAGTCTAATTGGTAGGTAGAACGTACAGAGACAGTAGGAGGGAGTTCTGGTAAGTGCGTCTGCAGGGGGCCAAGCTTTATGTATCGTGTTCAGAATATCCACAGTGCTATTCATATGCTTCTTTAAGCAAGTGTGTCTTAAGGTGGGTCTTAAAGGTGGATAGAGAGGGTGCTAGTCGGGTACTGAGGGGAAGGGCATTCCAGAGGTGTGGGGCAGAAAGTGAGAAAGGTTTAAGGCGGGAGAGGGCTTTAGATACAAAGGGGGTAGAAAGAAGACATCCTTGAGAAGAACGCAAGAGTCTGGATGGTGCATAACGAGAAATTAGGGATGAGATGTAAGGAGGGGCAGAAGAGTGTAAAGCTTTAAAAGTGAGGAGAAGAATGGAATGTGAGATGCGGGATTTGATCGGAAGCCAGGAGAGGGATTTCATGAGGGGAGATGCTGAGACAGATCTAGGAAAGAGTAGAGTGATTCTGGCAGCAGCGTTTAGGATAGATTGTAGGGGAGACAGGTGAGAGGCAGGAAGGCCGGACAGCAGGAGGTTACAGTAATCAAGACGGGAGAGAATGAGGGCCTGAGTCAGAGTTTTAGCAGTCGAGCAACAGAGGAAAGGGCGTATCTATTGTTATATTGCGGAGGAAAAAGCAACAAGTTTTAGAAATGTTTTGAATGTGAAGGGCGAATGTGAGAGAGGAGTCGAGTGTGACCCCTAGGCAGCGTGCTTGGGCTACTGGGTGAAAGATTGTAGTTCCAACAGTAATGTGGAAGGAGGTAGTAGGGCCAGGTTTGGGAGGAAGTATGAGGAGCTCTGTTTTAGCCATGTTGAGTTTAAGGCGGCGGAGGGCCATCCAGGATGATATAGCAGAGAGACATTCAGAAACTTTGGTTTGTACAGCAGGTGTAAGGACAGGTGTTGAAAAGTATATTTGTGTGTCGTCGGCATAGAGGTGATAATTAAACCCTAAAGATGTTATTAGGTCACCTAGAGAGAGTGTGTACAGAGAAAAGAGAAGAGGTCCCAGGACAGAGCCCTGGGGTACCCCCACAGAGAGATCAATAGAGGAGGAGGAGGTGTTAGCAGAAGAGACACTGAAAATACAATGGGAGAGGTAGGATGAGATCCAGGATAGAGCTTTGTTCCGAATACCTAGAGTATGGAGAATGTGGAGGAGAAGAGGGTGGTCCACTGTGTCAAATGCTGCAGAGAGATCGAGTAATATGAGCAGAGTGTAATGACCTCTGTCTTTGGCAGCATGGAGGTCGTCAGTTATTTTAGTGAGGGCTGTTTCGGTGGAGTGAGCAGAGCGGAAGCCAGATTGTAGAGGGTCTAGGAGAGAATAGGTGTTGAGAAAATGGAGCAAGCGAGAGAATACAAGACGTTCAAGGAGTTTAGAGGCAAAAGGCAGGAGGGAGACAGGTCGATAGTTAGAAAGACAGGTAGGGTCAAGCTTGTTGTTCTTGAGTAATGGTATGACTGTTGCATGTTTGAAGGAGGATGGAAAGGTTCCAGAGCAGAGGGAGGAGTTAAAAATGTGTGTGAGCGTAGGGATTATAGTAGGAGCTAGAGGTTTTAGGAGATGGGAGGGAATGGGGTCAAGAGGGCAAGTGGTAGAGGGAGAGGAGGCGATCAACAGCGACACATCCTCCTCTGAGACAGTGGAAAAAGAGTCAAGGAAGGCAGGAGGAGAGTTAGGAAGGGGTGTAGGATGGGAGGAAGAAACAGAGGGGATGTTCTGCCGTATGGATTCCACCTTTTCCTTAAAATAGTCAGCAAAGTCCTGAGCGGAGATGGAGGAAGGAGAGGCAGCTGAGGGTGGTTTGAGTAGAGTATCAAAGACAGAGAACAGTCGGCGTGGGTTAGACTTGTGCATGTTGATTAGTGCAGAAAAATAGGCTTGTTTAGCTTGCGAGAGGGCAGAGTTGAAACAGGATAGCATAAATTTGTAGTGAAGGAAGTCTGCGAGAGTGTGAGACTTCCTCCAGAGGCGTTCAGAGGAACGAGTGGAGGAACGCAGCATCCGCGTGTGGGAATTTAGCCAGGGTCTAGGGTTAGAAGGGCGAGTGCGGCAGAGAGAAAGCGGGGCATGTAGATCAAGAGACGAGGACAAGGCAGAGTTGTAGTTCCTGACCAGGTTGTCAGGGTCTGTAGCAGAGCTGAGAGAGGAGAGGGTGGAGCTTAAAGTGGACTCAAAGTCAGGTAAGTAAATAGAGCGCAGGTTTCTGCAGAACCGGGGGGTAGATGGAGGTGGAGAAGGGGAGAAGCGAGATAGAGAGAATGAGATGAGGTGATGGTCAGAGAGAGGAAAAGGGGAAATGGAGAAATCAGAGAGAGAAAAGTTTTTACTGAAAACCAGGTCTAAGTAGTGGCCATCCTTGTGGGTGCTGGCTGCAGTCCACTGTTGAAGGCCAAAAGAAGAGGTTAGAGAAAGAAAGCGGGAAGCCCAAGGGAGAGAGGGGTCATCAATGTGGCAATTGAAGTCCCCAAGGAGAAGAACAGGGGAGTCTGAGGAGTGAAAGAAAGAGAGCCAGGATTCAAAGTGAGAGAGAAAGGTAGAAGGGGAATGAGTAGAGGTAGGTGGGCGATAGATGACCGCCACATGGACCGGGAGAGGAGAGAAGATCTGGACAGTGTGAGCCTCAAAGGAGGGAAAAGCAAGAGAGGGGGGAATAGGAAGGGTTTGGTAACGGCAGAGAGAGGAGAGCAGGAGCCCCACGCCTCCACCCCTGCCATCAGGGCGCGGAGTGTGGGAGAAGGAAAGGCCACCGTAGGAGAGGGCAGCTTCCAGAGCAGAGTCAGACTGAGTGAGCCAGGTCTCAGTTATAGCAAAGAGAAGCAGGGAGTGAGAGAGAAAGAAGTCATGCACAGAGAGGAACTTGTTAGAAAGGGAGCGAGCATTCCAAAGGGCACAGGAGAAAGGGAGAGAGGAGGGAGGGTGGCAGGGGATGGGTATGAGGTTGGAGGGGTTAACACCAGGAGTAGAGATTGCATCCTGTGATCACTCCCTACTCCTTAGTGTTATTCTAATGTAACAAGCATTTTTGTTTCTATAGCAACCATTTACAAAGTCACATCCCCTTCCTCTTCTGAGACCGACTCTGGCACACCCCTTTTGCCCTCTCTCTAGCAGTGCACCAATTGTATCTAGTACCTGCCTGGTCACATGATCCTCCACACAGAACTTTGCATCCTGGGTACTCTTTTGCAGCACTAACAGTGATATAAAGAACCCCCGAGCTGATTCTTCAGCGATCAATTACAGGAGAACAGATCGATCGGCAACTTGGCTAATCACTTGTCAGTGTGCAGATTGTATTGATGCGCATATTGAATGGAAATTATTATTTATTTTTTTGTTTTTAGATGTAGCCCCGGTCCCCGTTGGTGCTCCGGTTCCCCCTCGCTTACCTTGCCGGCGGGTGGGGTGTTGTAGGGGGGGGGGGGGGGGTGGAGCGCATCGCCCCGGCTCGCGGTAGTCTCCGGCTGAGGACGCCGCCACCTTCCGCGAGGTTGCGCATGCGCAGTGAGGGCAGGAGTTGCAGAGGCCCTCAGACAGCTTGCGCATGCGCAGGAGGACCCGCGGCGGCCATTACATGTCGCGCATGCGCAGGGACAAGCATGCGAAGCCACTGCCAATAGGAGAAGGCTCTTGGCAGGAACTACAAGTCCCATGAGCCTCTGTGACGACCACCTGATGCTGGGGAGCCAATAGGGTGCGGAATTCTTGTAGGAAGGGAAGTAGGAGGCAGACAGGGGAGCACGCTGGTCAGTCGAGTCATGGAAGGGAAAGGGGTAGGGGTAGGAGGTGTCGGTGTAGAGAGGCAAGTAGCCTCTACACTAGGCCAGAGAACCCCCCCCCCCCCTAGGCCCCAGTTAGGCCCTGAGTCACCATACAGCTTGTGGTGTCTGTAGGAACAGGCCCTAGAGTAGGGAACCTGCCCCATTTGTGTTTATAGTTCAGGGACACAGCGGATGCTGCACTTCCCTAGCAGAGGTTTGGGACCAGGCCTCTCCAGAGACAGAGATACTATCCGGGTGGGATCGCCCCGGAAGGACGTTGTGGAAGGGATCACGTGTCGGCGGATCATTTTTAAATTCTCTACTGGCCCGAACGCAGGAACGCTCGGCAGGTAACTACACACCAAGTGCACCAACTATAACACTCTCTTTATCGTGGCCGCGCGGTAACCACACACTGAGGTTTTGGGTGTGGGACATTGGACACGGTGTGGGAAACACGGTGGATAGTTGCGTCCTGCGAGACGCTTTGGGTAGTTGTATCTTTAGAGGGAAAGGGCACGGGATGTGTATGCATATATGGTTATTGTGTTATATTAGTAAAGGTACTTGTTATTTTACATCAAGTGTGCATATCATTGTGTTGGTGTCCTGTGAGGGACAACTCCCACTCCGTTGGTATCCCTCCCAGGTGGAGGCGCTGAATCAAGTATTGGTAATATATCGCCCCAGGCTCTCCGTGGCAGAGGCTCAGGCCCTGCGAGCCAACAGGTTAATAACAGCATTGGTAGCCTTTCTGTATTCAAGGGGAAACAGGGCTACATAAACAACAGCTTGAACTGCAGCTTTAAACACTGGAAAATATTATCAGGAGAATGGAATAACACGATTCACGTTATTCACTGTGAACTATCTCTAATATCCTACTTCTGTTCTATTTATAAACTGGACTCAGCACGTACCTAATATTGCTGCTATTCAGCACTATCTTGAATCTGCGTTTGCCAAGATTTTCAATAATGTATTTTCTCCATAAGCCTTAATTACTGCAACTCCCTACTGTACTGCCTCCTGAAAACTCGAATCAATCATGTTTAGTGCATTCAAAAGACTGATGACTAACGGTGGTAAAGTATGAAACCATAAGAAACCCTTAGCAAGAAACAAAACGGGTTCCCATTTTTTGTTTTCTAGAAGTGCATCAATTACATCAAAACAAATATGCTGTTCAACATCTAAACTCATTTAATGGATGCAGAGCAGATTCCGATTCTAGAGTCTGCGACACGTTGTGAAAGTGCATTGCTTTTTCCAAGGGAAGGGATACTCCTTTTCACCCCACCTAGAATAAACGGCGGGCTTCACCCAATGATGGTGGTTATCTGTATGTACGTCTAGTCTTATAGCTCTTTCTTATATACAAATGGAAATGTCGATTTGTGCGTGTAGTTCCCCCACCTCTCTGGAAGATGTACTACTGGTTACTGCCGTTTGTGGTGAGTGCATAACTGCGAGGGTCCAGGAGAGCTGAGTGGTCCGTGATGGTGTGGGGAACAGGACAGGCTTTTGGTGATCTTCAGTCTTCACTTATGGTTGTCAGCGCCTCCAGCTCCAGTGGGCTCCAGGATTCCCAGAGACAGTCCCCACCAGAACAGACTTCTTTCCCACCCCTGCCCCATGGACTGTAGACTCACTCAGGGGTATACAAAAAGGGGTGATTTATTTTGCAGTCACTGCAGATGGTATATAGCAGATGCAGATGGATGTCAGAGAATCCCAGGCCTCTGGATGGTGCTGGGCTCTCTCGTAGTCTTGAGACCTCTGATCTCTCTTGGCCCAGTCAGCCCAGGAGGAACTAACTGGCTTGACACACCACCTCTCCCTAGGAGGGGTGGAAGAGAACTCTCTATAATTTGGCACTCCCTCTCTGAGAGTCCAGAAGGGGAGGGCACAAGGTCTGTACCATGATTGGCTGTACACAGACCCTGAGTCACCATCACTTCTTTCACTCAAAAAGTCAGCATGATGGGGGGGTCAATGATCCTAGGATACCCTGCCACCGCCTGTAGCTATCAGGGTTTGCATGACAGGAGGCAGAGAGGCAGTCTGGACCAGCCATGCTACATAATAATCCTAGAACCCCCTGTAATGTACCTCATAATCATACTCCGTTTCAGTGTATATGCAACATGGTCATTTTCAGATATGGAGACCCAAAGTTGTAATGCAACTTTAATTTCCTTTTTGCTTGTACGGCCCGCAATCCACGAAATGGGACATTTGGGCATGGCCATCTCGCTGCAACCAAGTCCCTCTCTATTAGCGCATCTGAAATCAGACGCATTGTAAAGAACCCCAACCCTCTCTAATAGCAAGTCTGAGATCAGGTGCATTGTAAGGAACCCCAACCCTCTCTAATAGTGCGTCTGAGATCAGATGCATTGTACGGAACCCCAACCCTCTCTAATAGCGCGTCTGAGATCTGATGGATTGTAAGGAACCCTAACCCTCTCTAATAGCAAGTCTGAGATCAGATGCATTGTAAGGAACCCCAACCCTCTCTAATAGCGTGTCTGAGATCAGATGCATTGTAAGGAACCCCAACCCTCTCTAATAGCGCGTCTGAGATCAAATGCATTGTAAACACTTCTGTATTTGGTACAATGTTAAAATGACCTGAAAATTGCAGGGAACCCTTTAGGGATGCCCAGGGAACTCAGGAGTTCCTAGGAACCCTGGTTGAAAAGTACTGGGTTAGGGACTTACCTTAGTGGCAAAGTGGCCAGAGGCGGAGGATCCCTGCAGCAAGGTCACTTGCTGCGAAACACCGGCAGAGATTTGGTCACGGTGAAACGTCCGCGTCCAAATGTTCTAGACCGCACAATCCATAGTAAGCCATGAGGTACACAATCTAACAAGCTAGCCAACAAGTACCTAAGTAACTAAGATAAATCTGGAACACTGGTATTCTTTAACCCCATGGCACTCATGTCCGAAGTCTACAATAAATGAGATTGAAACTGTAAGCCTTTCTTAATATGTGCATGGTTTATTTACTCCAGGGGTGGGCCACTCCAGTCCTCAAGGGCCACCAACAGGTGAGGTTTTCAGGATATCCCTGTTTCAGCACATGTGGTTCAGTCTTTCACTGAAATCCTCACCTGTTCGTGGCCCTTGAGGACTGGGGTTCTCATCCTTGGAGCAGACCATCTTCTTGGTGCTTCATGACAAACTGTACCCCAAAATGTATGGCTGATTATATTTATGGAAGCCATTCTGCAACCATGCAAGATCTGTTACATACTTATACTGAGCCACCTGTGCTGAAGCAGGAATATCTTGAAAACCTCATCTGTTGATGACTCTTGAAGGCTGGAGTTGGCCACCCTGATCTACAGTATGCGCTGTTTATTTAGTTATTGTTCGTGTTGGTGGAAAAGATCAGAACAGAAAATCACTCGTGACTATCCAGGTTAAGGTCGGTGGGCTATCATTGAATGCTTTATTCATGGTCCTTAACCTCAACAATGTATTGTACAAATGCATTTTGTACATGTAATACAAAACACACAACTCAAGACCGTTTGAAAGCGAAACCATAATAAATAGCAGTGCCACCTTAGATTGACTGATGGATTAATCAAACCAGAACAAATGTCATTTCACAGGTGTAATGACTAACTGCCCCACTGCTACTGTATTTCTGTCCCAGCAGAAAACACATTGCAACCTCCAAGCATTTTTACTGCTCATGGTTGAAGTAAATCTTGGGCTGTTCAAATGTGCTGTGCCTGTCTCAGCCGGACTTGATGTAATGTCTGTCAAATGAGGGTTAGAGAGAGAGAAATGTTGGCCGAGTCCCATGTTGCCATTTGCAACCTGGGAACCTTTATCCTCTGAACTCAGCATCTTATTACATCAATCTCGGTTGAGTAGAAGTGGGCTACATTCTTTAATGTATTCCATTAACAATGAAGTGGAAAGAGGTTGAAGTGACAAGTTGCAGTAGTTTAACACCATTCTCAAAGAAACCTTCAGAGGTTGACTCATGGTACTTATGCTCATGAAAGATGGGCAATTCTCTTCTCTTGTCAGTTCCTCGTAATGAAAACACTCTTAACTGTGGTTGTAATGATTTCAGCAGTGTCTAAACAAGAGAAGAGGTGCTATCTGGGTATTTTTAAAGAGGTTGTTAATGATCTGAGAGCACTGCATTGTATGTATTTATGGACCACCTGCATAATTATCCACGTCCTTACGCTTGGTCCCCACTGGCTACTGGCGCTGCGGGGCTAAGAGCTGCCCCTCAATGGGGCCGGGCCCGCTGCGAGTGGGGGCCGCCATGCTGCGCGGGGCGTTTTTCAGACTCACATTAAAATTGTGATTAGACCTAGTGACGGAGCGCTAGGTCATGCCCCCCGGCGGTTCAGCCAATGAGGACGAACTTGCCGGGTGGCGCCATGGCCTCGCCCCCGTCACTCCCCCGTCACGCCCCCCCCTGTCTTTCCGCCTGCAGATCACTGCAGACCGTGGAATTCGGCTGCACGCGCTGCCAGCCTCGCAGGCGCGCGTGCAGCGCAGGCACTGGGGCCATGGCCTTACACCACCTAACTCCCAAAGAAAATATAACTGTCTATAGACCCAACAAATACACTTTTTTCCCCATGTCTCCAACTGATTTGATGTGTCTTTGTGCCCCATGGAGAACCAGCATCAGTTATTATAATGCATGACAACGTGGGATATTAATGATTATGATTGATATGAAGTATCCTGAAAATGAACTTCTGCTTTCATTCTTCAGAAGAGTTCCGATGTTGGTTTCAGTGCTGCAAAGGCAGTGTGCTACTCTAATAGTTTTTCGCAGCAGTGAAAGGGTGTACTGTCCCTTCCTTGGAAATAACAGCAAAACTGGTAACCATATGTTTTATCAGCGAGGAAGATAGAGCCAGCAATTACAAAAACATATACAGTAACAAAGAAATAATGGTCTGGACGGAGAATGGAGAGCATAAATGTATGGTAGAGATGAGTAAATATGTCTACGTTGGAAACCAATCCAATGTATCCTAGTTTTATGAGATTTTTCTATATTCTGTGAAAATTAATTGTGATTTATTCCTCTTTCGCTATTTCTCAGTCAGACATCTCTGGACCTGGCCTCCTTATATCTACATGAAGGACCGCTTTGTAGTTCAGAACATGCAAGTTTGAAAGAACTCCCAAGTTCCTCTAGCAGCACATGGATTCATTTGCTGGATACCAGAGAGAGGATCCAAACCAGGACTTCATGGTTGCTTGCACTTCAAGGAACATATACTGTATGTGTGGCTGAATGGCTTTAGCTGTCCAAAGCTGAATATTTGTGGTGCTTGATACAGGCAAAATGTGTTCACTGTTTAGCTGGAGATGTTTTCCTACGTGGTTCACAACCATGTGTAGCATCCTAGAAAGTATGGTCTATGTTTTTCAGCCAGGGTTCCCCGGGCCTCCCTGAAGGGATCCCTGCAATTTTCAGGTAATTAGAAAATTGTACCAAATACAGAAGAACTTACAATGCATCTGATCTCACACACGCTATTAGAGGGTTGGGGTTCCTTACAATGCACCTGATCTCGGACGCGCTATTAGAGAGGGTTGGGGTTCCTTACAATGCATCTGATCTCAGACGCGCTATTAGAGAGGGTTGGGGTCCCTTACAATGCATCTAATCTCAGACGCGCTATTAGAGAGGGTTGGGGTCCCTTACAATGCATCAAATCTCAGACGCGCTATTAGAGAGGGTTGGGGGTTCCTCAGAATTTCACTTATGGTTCCTTAACCAAAAAAAAGGTTGGAAACCACTGACCTATGAGACTTGTATTGTGTTATGACAAGGATAATAAGATTGTTATAATATACAGTTTGTGGTTAACAAGTTGCCCCTTTCCACCACAGTTATTGGTAGCTGGGGGCCAGTGGCTATAGGATTAGTATAAATAGTTTATAACTAGTAGTCTTCGACTGAGCCACTCATTGAGCCACCTGTGCTGAAGCAGGGATATGCTGAAAACCTGACCTTTTGGTAGCTCTTGAGGACTGGAGTTGGCCTCCCCTGATCTAAATGTACAGTCTGAAAATGGCTTTGAGCAAAACACCATAGATTTTTACGTTTCTTCTTAAAGGTACAGGGCTAACAAAAGACATAAAAAGACTCGTAAGGGTGTACAGCTACAAAAAATGGATGTGTTTTTAACTCTTTCAGCAGCAAAAGGCTGTTTTATAGAGCAGTGGTGGTCAACTCTAGTAAGCAAGACCCCCCAACAGGTCAGGGGTTTCGGGATATCCCTGCTTCAGCACAGGTGACTCAATCAGTCCCTGCTTCAGCACAGGTGGCTCAATCAGTCTTTGACTGAGCCTCTGATTGAGCCACCTGTGCTTAATCTGGGATAGCCTGAAGACCTGTTGGGTGGTCTTCAAAAATTGAGTTGAGAAACCCCTGTTATAGAGTACAAATAATTTCCGTATATTTCCAAGGTTATATCATTTTGTCAAACATACTCGCTTCCTTGAAGCATATTAAATATAGTGGCATATTATAAATTATGAACCGCCGTCATCCTCCATGAAGATTAATGACACGTGCACTGGTTTAATCTGTTTTCATAGTCTGTGATCTGGACATTGTCACCCTTAGATATTGTTTTTGCATAACCTAACCACATAGTGCAGTATACTACATATTAATCATCCGTCTCGTCATAATGACATTCAATATAAAATCAGTGAATCCGGACTGGCTGTCTACAAGTTCAGTCCTTTGTGGTTAAATGATTAATTGAATCTCATCTTTGCAGGATCGTTCTTTGTACATGGTTTGATAAAGGAGAGAGGAGACCACCATGAGATCCATCATTGTATTTATTTATTTTTTCCTCAATGGCGTTTATACTCAACCTACTGTAATATAGTCCTATTGACCAGCATCGGAAAGGCTAAGCGCGCCTATAGTTGCGACGGCGACAGGACGGGTGACATCACCCATCGCCACCGGCGAAAGTTATATTTCGCCGGGTGGCGGCGTAGTGTAATTCCGGCAATTTGATTGGTTCAAGGGCCGTCACGTGATGCGACAGCCCTTGAAAAATCACATTTTCCCGGCTAACAGTTTTCGCGACGGCGACGTCGCTTTGTCGCCGTCGCACGCACTATAAGCACGGCCTTATTACAGTGAAATTTGAAAATGAGCTACATTTCTAAAACTTCCATTAACTTGCTTTGGGACAATATTGTCAGAATAATTAGACATTTTTCAGCTAAGTATCAAAGTCTCTCCCTCACCAATAAATAGAGTTGATGTGCGGTTTAAAGCTATTCCAGCATCACATTGCAGCGCCGGTATAACCAGCCTCACACTGAGACGCAAAAGGGCGAAAGAGCCGTCTGTGAGTAGGTTTATTAAACCCGGGCTGTGTAATACGGCAGGCATGTGCTTATTGGGCCAGCGTCGGTCTTACGACAAGGGGGCCCCCATGGGCCCGCACCTTTTGGTGCCCCACGATCCCTCCTGTCGGGATCCAACTTCCACCCGACCAGAGGGGGGAGCTGGAGGAGGGAGCGCGGGGCCCCTGAACCGGCAGGACCGCTTCTCACCGCGAGGAGAGAGGTGTGTGTGGTTTCTTACCTTTTCTAAAGTGGACCGTCTCCTGTAGCATCCCGTTGCCATGGTCATCATCACATACCACCATGACATCACGACACGCCGCTGAAGGTGGGTCGCTCTTCAAGGTAAGTCACTTGAACTTTTTCCCCAGGGGGTGCCCGGCTGCAAGCTTGCTGCCTTGCGCCCCGTTAAGGCTAAGGCGGTCCACGTTAAAATGGACAAGAAGCAAAAAGTGAAGCTCATTTGCATGTAATTTCCCAGAATCCCTGGCTGCAGTGGAAGCATTGTATGCGGGGGATAACGGGGAAAGGCAGGGTTGCAGACCTGTCTGACACGGGAATGTGCTCACCAGTGTTTTTTTTTATTTGCTAAAGCAAGTCAATAATCAAAGCCTCATTATAAGATGAGGCAGGGATTTTGAGTGGAAAAGTATAGCTTATTTATTATTTTAAAGGCCACTAGATGGGGGAACAAGCCAAGAACTGATGTTATAAACATGGCAGCAATATATCTCAAATTAAACTATGTTGCAAAGAAGTATCTTTTTGTGTTATGAACGCAGAACACGTTTTAGTTCACTGTTTTATTTATAACTGTTTGTGTAGATATATTTAATAAGCAGCAATGCAGGTTATTGTTTAATTTTTTTTTTTTTTTTAATCACAGTATTGAGGTAGGGGGCATCCGGAGCTGCTGTATTAATTTCCTCTCTGGGGACCCCTGCAGGGGGTGCCGGTATCTATGCAGGCAGGGAAATAATGTGCCTAACATAATGGCTTCTGTACAATCAGAATCTCACTCAAGATTCTTTAAAAACATAATGGTGGCGTTTAAATATTCCACGTCATGCAGACCTATTGGATGCTGTGATGTCATCCGGTGCGGCTTCCTATTGGCCCTCGTTACCTGAAGCTTTTAACTCCACAGAGATTCCAGCACCGCTACAGAGGTAAGTATCTCTGGAAGCGGGGGGTGCCCGGAGCAGAAATTAAGAAGAATTTACAATGCATCTGATCTCAGACACGCTATTAGAGAGGGTTGGGGTTCCCTTACAAGGATATGATCTAGACACGTGTATTAGAGAGGGTTGGGGTTCCTTACAATGCATCTGATCTCAGACACGCTATTAGAGAGTGTTGGGGTTCCATACAATGTATCTGATCTCAGACGCACTGTTAGAGAGGGTTGAGGGTTCCTTACAATGCATCTCATCTCAGACACGCTATTAGAGAGGGTTGGGGTTCCTTACAATGCATCTGATCTCAGATGCGCTATTAAAGAGGGTTGGGGTTCCTCAGAGTTTCACAGGGTTCTTAATAAAGAAAAGGTTGGAAACCACTGATCTAGCTGACGGTGATCGTGGTCCAGACTTTACATCTGCTGTTCATGTCGGCCTTCCGTCCCACATCACCTGATTTGCGTACACCTTTTAACTTGTTGTAAGTTTCATGTTTTTATTGTTGTGTTCTGTTGTTGGTCTTATAGATTGTGGACTTTTTTTTACAATACATATAATTTTCAAACGGATCCTCGGTGCATTGGTTGCTTTTATTCTTCCTTCTATTAGTTGACTCACATTTTCCTTTCTTGTTTTTTTTCTTTCTTTTCAGATCTAGATGTTTTCCCCGATCTTGGCTCCGACCTCAGAGACGCATATATCCCATAGGAAGAAACACAAAATAGTGCAGTATGCATAAAACTATAACAAATATTATTTTGACCACACTTCTCTGTGTGTGCTCACAAATGTACTTCTTTGTTAGATCGCTTTTTATGCTGTGTTATCTTTTGTATCTTCTCTATTGATATCTCCAACACATTCATCCTTATTCTTTAAAACATCCACAATATTTATTTGTTTCCTTGTCTCCTTTCTTCTGCACAATCAGAATCGCACTCTCAAGAGTCTTCTAAAGTACAAGACACATAATAACGGGTATCATCGGCAAGAAGTCCCTGCGGCTATCGGACTGGGCCCCGCTATATGGGTTATTGATTGCACCTTGGTAGGTGATTTGGAACATACAATTATTGGAAGTTTGAAGGAAACTCTGCGCATTTTCCTGGCAGTATTTTGAACTTTAATTCTGACTTAATAGAATTAGATTATTATTTGTATATAATATCCAATTGGGATAGTTAGATAAAGTTTAAGAGTAGAGCCTAGCACATTGTTTTTATATATTATCAATGTCCTGCTTTAACTCTGGGGGTAAAAGAAATATATATTTATGTATATATATATATATATATATATATATATTTTTTTTTAATCTGTTTATTTACGGTATACTTAAAGCATTTTTCTTATCTATACCAATTTAAAAAATAAATAATAGTGGGTACGGCAATACTTTTTTTCATTGTAATGCGTGGCCTTTCCTTTTTGTGTGTTAGCCTTATTAACTCAAGTTTAATTCATTTGAGTGAATCTAGGCCTAAGTGTATATCAACAATACAGTAAGTGACCGTGTTTGGGATTTTAATTCAGAATTGCAATGGCTTTGTGGCTTTACTGTCTAAACCAGCATTTCCCAAATGGTGGGTTGCGACCCGGCACCGGGCCACGGCACCAAAATTGCCGGGTCGCAGCGAGGCTGGCCGCACGGTGTCTCCCGTCCGCTCAAGTTAAAAAAAAATGGCGGCGATTCCCCCTGCAGTCCCGCGCGCTTGCGCAGGGCAAGCAGGGCCCGCTCCCTTCGTGGGACGGAGGAGGAAGTACCAGCTCCTCTGCGGCCCGCACGTTACATGGGGGAGGGTGGAAGTACAAGCTCCTACTGCGGCCCGCTTCCCCCCGCGGCCAGCTTCCCGAGCTCACCTCCCGTGGCACCCCCTCCCGAGCTCACCTCCCGTGGCACCCCCTCCCGAGCTCACCTCCCGTGGCACCCCCTCCCGAGCCCCCAAGCTCACCTCCCGTCCCGGGCAGCAGGGGATATCGGGGGCAGCAGGGGAAAGCGTCCGGCGGCAAGGTAAGTCACCCCACCCAGTCACTGCCTCCCACCCAAGTGTCCCTGGCCCCCTCCCTCCCACCCACCCAAGTGTCCCTGGCCCCCTCCCTCCCACCCACCCAAGTGTTCCTGGCCCCCTCACACCCACCCACCCAAGTGTCCCTGCCCCCCCCCTCCAGTCACTCCCATCCGTCGTTGCCTGTAATTCACTGTTTGTGTCTGTGTGCGTATAGGGGAGAGCGAGTGTGTGTGTGTATCAGTGTCTGTGTGTATCAATATCAGTGTGTGTGTGTATCAGTGTCTGTGTGTGTGTATCAGTGTTTGTGTGTGTGTGTGTGTAGCAGTGTCTGTGTGGCTGCGTGTGTGTCAGTGGCTGGGTGTGTGTGTCAGTAGCTGTGTGTCAGTGGCTGCGTGTGTCAGTGGCTGTGTGTGTGTGTATCAGCGGCTGTGTGTGTGTCTGTGTGTGTATCAGTGTGTGTGTGTGTGTGTGTGTGTGTGTGTGTGTGTGTGTGTGTGTGTGTGTGTGTATATCAGTGGCTGTGTGTGTGTCTGTGCAGGCCCTCTAGGCCAGTATTGGCGATAAAAATTTTAGTGGGTCACGAAAAAGAAGTTAAAAAATAACCGGGTCACTGAAAAAAAAGTTTGGGAAACCCTGGTCTAAACCATTAACACCTCAATGTAACTTTCATATGTTTGTTTTAAGTCTTTTCTCTGAAAGGGGAAATGACTGCCCACGACCACATAGAAGATATAGGTGACAGCTGCAGCACATTGCTTCCAAGCCATGAAAACCATTCCCCAAGCAGCAGCATCTGGCTGTATTATAACTGTCTGTCTTGGGTGATTTCACTTTTGGCTGCATGACACAGTACTTTACTAACTGTTTCAGCAGATGTGTAATGCGAGTTGTGTTTTAATGATGTTACCTATATTTATTTGTAAAATGTTTTACCAGGAAGTAATACATTGAGCGTTACCTCTCGTTTTCAAGTATGTCCTGGGCACAGAGTTATAATAACAATTCATGGTTACATTAAATGAACATGGTCATACATTATATTAAAGACATTGCATGAACAATAAAGATAATATGTTATAGGCGTATGTAACAGTTACAGTTACAGACAACATTAAAATGTGAGACAGTTTTAGCTTTGAAAGAACTTAGACTGGTGGCGGCTGTGAGTCTCTGCTAGATTATTCCAGGTGTGAGGTGCACGGTTAGAGAAGGAGGAGCGGCCCAATACTTTATTGAACCTAAGGACCTGTCAACAGTCTTTTGGAGTCAGATCTCAGGTAATAAGTGCTGCATGTGGTGGGGGTGAGGAGCGTGTTCAGATAGGTGGGTAGCTTGCCCAGAAAGTATTTGAAGACAAGACAGGAAAAATGAACTTTGCATGTGGACTCAAGTGATGGCCAATCTAGTTCTTTGAGCATTTCGCAGTGATGTGTGTTGTAGTTACGTTGTATAAGAAAGCAGCATATTGAGATGTAGAGGGTGTCTAGTTTGCTAACATGAGTTTGGGGGCTGTACCATATACTATGTCCTCATAGTATATACAGTAATTGGCATTAGCATCTGCAGTGCGATGCACTTTCTGACCAATTGGCTTAGGGAGGATTTGTTCCTATAAAGTCCACCTAGTTTGGCATAGATTTTGGATGTCAGGGTATCAATGTGCAACCCAAATGTTAACTGGGAGTCAAACCATATGCCCAGGTATTTAAAACCAGTGACAGGGACTAGGATGGTGTTAGAGTTGGTTCTGATCTGCAGCTCCGTCATTGGTAGATTTAGAAATGTAGCTTTGGTCCCAAATACCATTGCTACAGTCTTGTCCGTGTTTAATATAACTCATTTGTTTGTACTCATTTGCTACCTAATTCATACCTCAATTAATGTTACAAAAGAAGGCACATTAGAGGAGATTTGCCGCATTTCTTCTGTGGTCATTATGGCAACACCAGGGCTTCATTAAGGCGTTTCTTGTTGGCTTGAGGCTTTGGGGCTTATTTGTCAACGTGTGATAGTTCCAATGCACACTACCGTACAGACACTCCCATTGATCTTAAAGGGAGTTTCTCTTATTAAGTAAGCTCCGAGTCAGGTTCCTGCAGATACAGTATAACTCAGTAGTGCAACCGGGGAGGGGGGGTTTGCATTTGCACCCCCCCCCAAAATTACAGAGTCCCCGTGCTCTTCCCCCCAGCACTGAAACTGATTGCCGGGGGAGAGTGCAGGGCTTTTGTAAGAGAGCAACCCTCCTCCATCGATGTCATGTGATGCTGCATCATCAAGGCCACACGATGTCACATGGTGACGCGTTGCCATGACGCCGCGGGTCGACGGCCGGCAGGTAAGTGAAATGCTCGGACACAGTTGCCTGCATGCTCGGCCGGGTGGACATTATGGATGGATTGTAGATATAGAAATTTACCCCTGAAGGCTTTTCACCCCCCACAATATGAATTTCTGGTTGCTCCCCTGCTATACCTGGCAGGCGTTTTTGTCTATTCCTGAGACAAGGATTGTTTCTTGGGTGTCTGAAGAGAAGAAATGATTTAGGGACCAACAGGTTAAGAAAGTACCAGGAGATAGAAATATTATACACTGGTATAAGATTGCTTCTATATTTATGAAACAGTGATATTGTGCTGGAATATTGGAGTATCACCATGTGAACCCTAGTGGCCAATTCGAATATTTTATCGTTTGTATTAATCGCCATTAGGCCGTGTTCAGGGTGGCTGCTACGCCACGTGCGCGCACTTGCATGCGCGCGCACATCCGTTACAATTTCAGGTTGTTCGGTGGGAGTGTTCAAACTGAAAACTCCACCGGCGGCAAAGTGCAGCGTTGACGCTGCTACATTTTGCCACTACAAACAGAAATTATATTTGGGGCGGCAGTCACGTGAGCTGGTTCAGCGAACCAGGTCAGTGACACGTTCTTCCGCCCCCGCCACACCCCCAAATGCCGCGACCTGACTCCTGCAGCCTGAACACAGATCGCTGGGCTGCAGGAGAACGTGGGGGAGGTGCGCACGGACGCTCGCATCCGTAGAAGCCACCCTGAACTCGGCCTTATTCTTCAGCGGTCTTCTCAACCCTGTTATGTCGACACAAACAACAGGTATATAACAATATGCTCACCAGGGTCAGCCTCGCTCTCACGGCCAGTAGAAAACCGTGACATCATCGCGAGATGACTCTACAGCTTTCTGATTGGGTGACCCTGCAGCCATCTTTGTTTTTCCTTCCAAGTACTGTCAGATGTAAACAATGTGATATCTCTGCAATTGTGGGATCCCCGGACCGATACGTCGCACAGTTGTTTTCTTATGTAATGAAGTTAACACTTTATAGGCAGTCTTCACTATCGCCATGAAAAGTATCACCATTAACAGGCAAACATTAAGGGAAACAGAGAATGAACTAATCTCTTAGCTCTTCCCTTTGGGTATAACTCATAGCAATGCAGCGAAGGTGCAAAATGCAGCTCTAACCGTTAACTTGCCATAATTTCCATTTAATTCGGTTCTAGCTACAATACATAGTGAAAAGGAAAAAACCCAACACATTAGGGCAATATATCTATATCCAATATTAATATCCCAGTGGTCAGGTTTTATATGCACACACAAGGTGAGTCCATATATTACCTGACCACTGGCAGATTTATATTGGATGTAGACATAATGCATTATTGTGTTTTTTCTTTCCCCTACGCCTATACGCTTTGTTTTTCTAGTATTTAGTTTGTGTGACCTTGTGGAACCTTATTCACTTACACACTTTTAAAGTAACTGGCGCTTGATACTTTTCTGTTCAGGCTACAATAAGAAACCTGGTGTGAATATTCACTGTGAGCATCTGTGGTGTGTTTCACTTTGTACTAAGTTTTTCTTTGTTTGTGTTTCTTCACAATACCTTAAAGAGGCAATCCAAGCAGCGTAATGTTTTATATATATAGCCTCTGATTACCTTTATTGAAAACTAATTACCTAAGCTGCCGATCGATTTTGTTCTCCCGTAATCGATCAGCAAAATTCTGCTTCCCTGGATTCACTAAATGGCTGCCTTTCCGTTGCAATCAATCCTTCAGTCAGTGTAACTCAGCAGCAACAATGTATTCTTATATTACTACAATAACATTATCTATTGTTACAGTTTAAACTGCTGGGAATATTTGCAACAAATTATCCCAAACAGGAAAATGTTACAAAGATATGGCACTGCTGGGGAGGTGGGCCAAAGCCTGCTATAGAAATCAAAAGATGCTCCATATATTAAAACTATTAAGGAATGAATTTTAAAAAAAAAAAACAAGGTAGTATTATCTAATACTACACAACTGATTTATTTATTTAAAAAAAGCCTACACAGATGTAGGATATTGCTTGAATTGCTCCTTTAATCCAGTTACCAGCCCATCTGAAAGTGAAGGCTTGACAATGAAAGCGACTCTGTTTTGCCTTGTTGTTTTGACAAGATCCCTAAAACATTCTGCTCCAGTTTCCCCCTCTCCAGTGTAATAAGGCCAATTTCATTGCAATCCGCTGCTGACATCATCTGTCTTCCTTCAGCCAGAGCTGAGTGCCTGCGGATAAGAGAGGACGTGTAGCACTGTAGCCTGCAGTGGGACCTCCAGTGTTTGTGTAACTGTGTCCTGGCATAGTTCCTGTAAAGTACAAACACACACACACACACACACACACACACACACACACACACACACACACACACACAGAGCTTCCATTGTTTCCAGCGGTTCACCAGCCCACTGATCCTAATATGGTATTCAGCAGGAAACCCCATGATTTCCTGACACACAGCAAGCCTGAGAAAGAAGGGGAAAACTCCATTAGCTCCTACTCTCCTGCACATTACACCCTGAACCCAAGTGCAGGATGGAGTAGGCTAGCAGCAGATCCATTTGGTCATTGTGCAGGAGGGGGCATGTAAAGTCCAACAAGTTTAAAACTAACTCTAATTTCCATGTTGCTCACATACCATGCTGTGTGTGTCACAATGAGCTAAGCTGCCTCACTAGCAATGAAGGGTCTGCTCGTTTGCAAGAATATCCGTGCAAGATGCAGCCCCTTCTGAACAAAATATGATCACCAGAGGATATTGCAACAGCATATACAGCTTATTATGATTTCCTGATCTTCAGTCTCACAGGAAAGGGGGTGGGGGGGGGAAGACTTGGAACTGATTTTGGTTTAGTCTTCATGTGCGCTGGTCTTGGAGGAGTTTCCAGCAGCAAGGATGGAGAGGAGAGGGGAGACTGGCAGCAATAATGTCAAGAAGATGCTGAAGTGTGTGGTGGTGGGAGATGGTGCGGTTGGGAAGACCTGTCTGCTGATGAGTTACGCCAATGATGCCTTTCCGGAGGAATATGTACCAACTGTGTTTGATCACTATGCAGGTAAGGAATTCACTTTCACTCGCTCATCACCACAGTCTGCCGGTGTTTAATCGCCGCTCGCCGCAGGGACATCTCTCCGCCGGCCGTTTCACCGCTAAAGCAAGCCCTTACCCTAAAAATCCCTATTCCCACTAATACTAATGCGACACCCTACCCTAAAAACCTTAACCCCTTACCCTAAAAAAAGCCTATTCTTAAACCCTAATACTTCCCTTACCCTAAAAACCTTAATCCATAACCCTAAGCCCATACCCTAAAAACCCTAAATCTAATTCCCTACCCTAAAAACTTACCCCCTTCCCCTAAACCCCTCTCCTTAACCCCCTAAACCCCTCTCCTTAACCCCCTACCCTAACCGCTAAGACCCCTTAAATTAACTTACTGTATTGCTGAAACGGCCGGCGGTTGAATGTCCAGCAGCGGTGAAAGGTCCCACGCCGACTTGGTCGCGGTAAAACAGCCGTGACCAAAATGTCCGATACCGCACTCATGATGCTGTGAGATTAGTTTGATTTTGTATAAAGACATAGTTGCAGTATAAGGCTGAGTCCATAGAACGACAAGCCGCGCTGAGCCGTGCGGACGCTCCGCGCTGAGCCCCTGCATCCTCCATGAGGATGTCTTTAGAGGGGGCTCACGCGAGCGTCCGCAGGCGTGCTGAGGCGCTGGATTTTTCAGCCGACAGCCAAGCTGTTTTTCAGATCGCTGTCGGCTGAAAACATCCAATCAGCGCGGAGCAGCGTCAACGTCACGGCGCCGTGACGTCGGCGCCGTGACGTTGACGTCGGTGTGTCGCGGGCGATTGGCCCAGCGACGTCACTACCCCACCTCCCTCAGTCTCCCCCCGCCTTCCAATCGCGCCCCCTCTATGGCCCCAGCCTAAGGCTGTGGCCCCGCTGGCGCTGACCGCGCTCATGCTTGGTGTGCGGTGACGTCACCAGCTCTCCAAGCATGATCGCCGGGTGTCCTGGCTATTTTGCAAGCACGTGCGGGGGGGCATTGGGGGCTTGTTGAGCGCGTCAAACTCACTTTTTTTTGTCTCCCCAAGCGTCAAGCTTGGGAGAGCGTGCGTGCCCACGCATGAGTGCGCGCACCGCGTGAGCGGGGGCGGGACAATTTGAATTGCCGAAACTAAACTCGGCAAGCACCGCGCGGTCAGCACACTCAGGGAGCTAAACCATTTGTTACCAGTATGTAAAATTGAACTTTATTACGAGGGAAGACACACAACTTTCACAGGCGTCAAAAACGAAACGGAAAACGTTAGCAAGGGACATTTTTTCTTCACTGAAAAAAGGTATGTTAACACAGTTGGTACTTCTATATTTGTTAAAGGTTATGCAGCACATCTTGTTCAAAATCTATCATTACGATTTACGCTTTTAAATAAATTAATGCATCTTTTGATTTTAATGATACAAAAGAGGTGATAGAAGTAAGACCAATAACACAATTGTATTAGGAGAAGACCTTGTGCAATTTAGTGAATGGAGATGGCTATATCAGTAATTACATCATTAATGATGTTTAAATTGGGATAGATCAGGGGAGCACAAACGTTTGTGTTTTCTGCCCCCTTATCTGCGCCCCCCCCCCCCCTGCTCACACACCCCTTACCCTTTCTCCGGCATCATTTGATGTCACAATGTCATGTGACGTAGTGTTGCCACGATAACACGTTGCCATTTGACCCAGCGGTATCATTTGACTCTGCGTTGTCATGTCTACATGTCGCTAGAAGTCACCAGAGAGAAGGTAAGAGGCGGACAGAGGCCTCACGTGCTCCGCCGGCAATTATTTAAATGTTGTTAGGAAGAGTGTGGGGCCTCTGTAAGTGCCACACTCCCCCATAATTTTGCCCACCGCTACCCTCCTCCCCCCTCCTCATCCCCCCCACCCATCCTCCCCCCCTCCCTCTCCCCCCCCTCCCGGAGGTGTGCCCCCCAGTTTTCACATCCCTGGGATAGATCAGTGTTCTCAACCAGGGTGTAGGGAATCCTGGTATGCATCGGTTCTCTGACAAGGCGCCGCAGCTCCAGGGGAAAAACTAAGCTGGCCGTCAGAGGGCAGGTCCTGTGCTGCCCTGGAGATAGAGGCTGCCATCCGGCTCTCCTCTCTCAGCCCAGCAGAGTCCACAATGCCACCTCTCCTCTCTCAGCCGGCACACAGCCTGCGATCTACCTCTCCTCTCTCAGCCCCGCACACTGCCTGCGATCTTCCTCTCTCCTCTTCCGCCCGGTGCACAGCTGCGATCCACCTATCCTTCTCTCAGTTCCTGGCACAACAGCCTGCGATTCATCTCCTCTCTCTAAGCCCGGCACACAGTGCCTCTTGCCCTCATCTCTCAGCCCGCACAAAGCGCGATCTGCTTCTCCTCTCTCAGCCCGGCACAGAGCCTGCGATCTGCCTCTCCTCTCTCAGCCCGGCGCACAGCCTGCGATCCACCTTTCCTCTCTCAGCCCAGCACACAGCCTGCGATCTGCCCCTCGTCTTCCCTTCCCGGCACACAGCCTGCGATCTGCCTCTCCTCTTTCAGCCCGGAACCACATCCGCAATCTGCCTCTCCTTCCTCAGGCAGGCGCACAGCCTGACGATCCAAACCCTCCTCTCTCAGCCCGGCACACAGCCTGCGATCTGCCTCTCCTCTCTCAGCCCGGCACACAGCCTGCGATCTGCCTCTCCTCTCTCAGCCCGGCACACATCCTGCGATCCACCTCTCCTCTCTCAGCCCGGCATACAGCCTGTGATCCATCTTTCCTCTCTCACCCCGGCAATGAGAAGAGAGAGGAGACAATTTATGTCCAGATAGCACAGGAAGCATCCACTGAGCAGCTTAGATGTTTGAGGTGTGTGGAAAGGTGGGAGGAAAGAGGGAAGGAGTGAGGACTGTGTGTGGGAGATGTGAGGGTGAGTGTATATGCGTGAAAGTGCGGAGGGGATTAGTGAGATCTGATGTGCACGTGTGCCCGGAGATTTTACAAATCCTTTAGGGGCGCCACTGCTCAAAGGGTTGAGAACCCCTTTGTTAGATGGCACTAGGGAAGTAGTCTTCTTTCATTTAGATCAGTGATTCCCAACAATGAAATCCCTTAGGGTTTGAGAGGTGTCTTCAAGGGGTTCGTCCAAAAAATAACAATGGAGGCTTACAGACAGTATAGTGGGTTGCTGTGCCCATGGGGGTACTGCGCACTAAGTAAGGCCCCACACTGCACCTCAGTGTGAGTGGTATAGTTGTTAATTACTGCGGGAGCTTCCAAAGTGGCATAAACAGTGCCATGTGTCAGTCGCTGCAAGACATTGTTGGGTGTGCATTTGATAGCTTCTGCAGTGATTGACATATACCACCCAAGCTGTCTGCACACAGAGGGGCTGTTTGGGGCCTTATTAAGCGTGTTTTCCCCCCATGAGCTCAGTACACTATACTGCCTTGGATCGGTCACACAGTTTGGTCACCAATAATCTGATGATTAGGCATAAGATTGAATAATTAGAGCTTTGCGGAACAAATATTTTTTAGCTGGGGGTGCACAATGTGAAAAAGAGTGGGAACCGCTGATTTGGATCCTGAACCGCTTACAGTTTTGACTTTGATTTAAAAAGTAATCCTAACTGATTCTGGTGTGAACGTGTTTGGTAGGTAGGGTTAAAGGTAGGGGTTAGAGGAGATAGGTCCTAAGAGAGAATTCAGAAGTAAACACAATTATTAAAGTTTTTAGGACCCATGTGAACAACTTTAAAAAATAAAATATAGACATTGTTTATGAAAGAGATTTGTGAATCATTTAATTTATGCAATCCACAGTATTTATTTCTCTCTTGCTCTGTTGCCCCTCAAGCTCATTACTCAACAACTCGCAAATTGGACTCTTGCACGGGATTCAATGGGATTTAACACTCTCTGTGGGCATTGGGTTGAATATTTAAAGCCTTCTCCTCAGCACACCTGACAGTTTAGGGTTTTGCATACCCCAAATGTTACCGCCTGTAAAAGCTGCCCATTTTACTTGTCTTATTGACAATCTACAGAACAAGATTGTCTGGTGTTAACCAGGAGTTACAGACAGGGCCCCAGACAGATTTCTCGGGGCCCAGGACTAGAGTTACCTCCCCCCGTGTCGGCTGTATCGCGAGCCCCCCCCCCCCATTTCACACCTCACGAGCCCCCGCTATTCCTCCCCCCCTCTTCCCATGTATTTCTCTCCCCACCGTCTCACTCCCTCTTCCTCAATCACTCCCTCTCACTCTCCCCCCCGCCTCACATGTATTTCTCTCCCCTGCGTCTCACTCTTACTCCCTCTTTTCTTCACTCCCTCCCTCAACCCCTCTCTCCTCTCACTCGCCCCCACCTTCTGTCAATTACCCCACTCTCACTAAATCCCCCCCCACAAAATACATATTAAAAAGACTCCCGCTCCCCCCAATACACATTAAAATCCTCCCAATACATAGATACAAAAAAGACTTACCTTGGGGATGGTCTCAGGCCTGGCCCGGAGGCTGCGGGGGGCCTGGCCGTCGCTGCAAGTTGGGCCCGACCTCTGGCCAGGCCCAGCGGCCAGGGCCCGGCTCTCCCTCCGCTGCATGCAGGCTTCCCTCTTACTCTGTCCCAGTTGCTTCCTCCGTCAGCGCGTGCTGGGCCTCCCTCTCATGCCGGCGCGCACCGGAAGACAGCTAACTTCCGGCGCACTGATGTCAGAGATGGCCGTCACGCACCAGAAGTGGAAGCTCGGCGCGGAACACAGTGAGAGGGAGGCCTGCAGGCAGCTGAGGGAGAGCCAGAGCCTGTCCGCGACCGGCAGCTAGGCCTGGCCAGAGGGCGGGCCCAACTTGCAGTGCCGGCCGGGCCCCACACAGCCTCCGGGCCCGGGATACCTGTCCCTTCTGTCCCCCCCTGGCCACTTGAAGTTATAATCTTGCAGGATGCACTGTGCTGGAGTCCTGCTTCCAACACAGTACATCCTGAGCACCTAATAACAGCAGCAGGGTGGCACTAGCAGAGGGTTCCTGAAAAATGAGGTGGTACTGATGCAATAACAGCTGGTTAATGATGAAAAATAAAAGTTTCTATAGCAGTGTTTTTCAACCAGGGTCCCTAGGAACCCTTGGGTTACCCGGGCATCTCTAACGGGTTCCCTGTGATTTTCTGGTCACTTGAAAATTGTATAAAATACAGAAGAATTTACAATGCATCTGATCTCATACGCGCTATTAGAGAGGGTTGGGGTTCCATACAATGCATCTGATCTCAGACACGCTATTAGAGAGGGTTGGGGTTCCTTACAATGCATCTGATTTCAGACGCGCTATTAGAGAGGGTTGGGGTTCCTTACAATGCATCTGATCTCAGACGCGCTATTAGAGAGGGTTGGGGTTCCTTACAATGCATCTGATCTCAGACGCGCTATTAGAGAGGGTTCAGGGTTCCTCAGAATTTCACTTAGGCAGTGATCGCGTCCATGCGGCGTGCGTGCGCGCGAAAGCGGGAGGAGGTGCGTGTTGCGCAAGATATCAGTTGAAACTGATTTCTTGGCGCGACACGCAGGTCACGTGAGCGGTTCGCCCAATGAGGACGAACCAGCTCCGTGACGCCCCTAGGCACGCCGCCCATGGCCTGTTCACCATGGCCAGGGAAAGCAAGCGCTTCGCGCTGGTCACTTCCCAGCCTCCGTGCGGCCCCAGCCTAATTCTAAAAAAACCCTCTAGTCTAGGGGTCGGCAACCCGCTCCTACTTGCCGCTCTCTGCAGGTTGCCGACCCCCAGCTGCTGCCTGGGAGCAGGATCTGACTCCAACTGTCATGGCTGCCCCCTTTCTAATGTTCACTCTCCTTCTTAGTTCCGCCTCCTTCACCTGCCTTTCTACTGGCTCATCATAGTCACGTCCATTGTAGAGGAACCTGCTAGGGGTGCATGTGTTGCTTGCAGCGGTGGATTTGAATATCTGCGCCCCTAGGCACTTACCTGTGGCAGCCGCCTCCTTGCTGCCGCTCTCCTTCTCCTTCCGAATCGCAATATAAAATGACGCTGTGGACATCACCAACGTGACATCACATGGCGTCGCGTTGCCATGGCAACGTGACATAATGACGACATTTGGCGCTGCGATTTGCAAGGAGAAGGGCGGCAGCAAGGATGTGGCCGCCACAGGTAAGAGCCTTCCCATCTGGCCCGAGAGTGCAGCATCTGAATATGGCGTGGACATTTTTGCCGCCCCAAAATTTTGCAGCCTCGGGCCTAATGGAAATCCACCACTTGTTGCTAGTCATATACAGCGGAATACATCTATATAGCGCCATCTATGTACATAGTGCTTCACAGCAATAATATACGTGACATAATAATATAACACAATGTGAATAAGCGCTTCGGGCATAAAAGTAACATAAGGAAAAGAGTCCCAGCCCCTAAAAGCTTACAATCTAATTGGAATAGGAATAGGAATAGGAATACCGTGCAGAGATAGTAGGATGGTGTTCTGCTAAGTGCATCTGCAAGGGGCCACGGTCAATATATGAGGTGTATAGTATCCGCCACGGAGCTACCCGTGTGGTTCATTAAGGAAGTGAGTTTTAAGATGGGTCTTAAAGGTGGATAGAGAGGGTGCTAGTCGGGTATTGAGGGGAAGGGCATTCCAGAGGTGTGGGGCAGTCAGTGAGAAAGGTTTTAGGCGGGAGAGGGCTTTAGATACAAAAGGCGTAAAACCTTCACATTTAACAACGGGACACATGTCTGATAATTAATAATTTTTTTAAGCAAGAGATATTGGTTACTAGCTGGTATCTTTTGAAGAACTATGCCTTGCGTATTCATTTTTTTTTTAAATTCAAAGAACTCCTATTTCCTCTTCCATTCACACTATTGCCTTGTCCAGTAGTTTTACATCGGAATCCGATCTGTTCTACTTCATGTTTAAACCTTAACAGAATCCTGTATCTTTATATTCATTTTTAGTGCTACTTTGAACATGCTCATATTCTAGCCATGGAGTGGCCAACTCCAGCCCTTAAGGGCCACCAACAGGTCAGGTTTTCAGGATATCCCTCAGTCAAAAACTGAGCCTCTGATTGAGCCACCTGTGCTGAAGCAGGGTTATCCTGAAAACATGAACTGTTGGTGGCCCTTTAGGACTGGACAAAAAATAACTAAATACATACTGTATACTGAGCGCTTTGCCTAAAAATGCCTGTGAGGCAGGGGTACCTAATACACCCCTAAAGATCTTAGTGGTGGCTCGACAGCTGATGACCCCCAATTCACAACATCCTAAGCTTCTAATCAACAATAAAGTTGATCTAGGTATTAACTCCCAAACCTTCAGATGGGTCAACCTTTCAATGCACCAGTTGAAGCTGGAATATAGACAAACAATCCCAATCCAAGGAGTGTGTTCAATAAGTCCTTAATTAGAAAACTGGCAACCTTAGAGATGAAACAGACAAGCTTTCCAAAACTTGTCCAAACATAGAACACAAAGATCAAATCTCAGGCGCAAAACTGAGATCAGTACAATACTGTACCAGTCCCATATAAGTTTAAAGGTCAACTTGGTTGTCCACGTCAATGGATTTAGGACTCCCTCTTCTCCAAGGAATGTTCTCTGTGGATGAAAACGGAACACACCACTGCGCAGCACCTTTTGTGGTTTGCCCGTTATACCCCACCAAATACCTACTTACAGGAATAAGCTAGTCACAGGCACAGCGATTAATGTCTTTCAGGCTTCTCCGGTACACTCGGACAGATCCACAGAGAACATTCCTTGGAGAAGAGGGAGTCCTAAAGCCATTGACGTGGACAACCAAGTTGACCTTTAAACTTATATGGGACTGGTATCGTACTGTTCTCTGAGATTTGATCTTTGTGTTCAAGTTCCTTGAGGACTGGAGTTGGCGACTCCTGTTCTAGCCCCTTTACACGTATTAGCATCGTTTTCGGCTCTGTTCATTGTACTTTTCATTGACTTGCTTTCCTGTCTCTTTGCGTCTCTTCTGTGCGAAACTGAACAAAAACTCTTTTTTTTTGTTGTCATAATTTAAAAAAAAAAAAAAAAAGCATATTGTCTGAATAAAGGGCATTCTTCATTGATAAATAAGAACATTCTTGGCTTGCCCCAGAATGACCTGGTCAGAATAAGAAATAGCCCGTGTGGGCGGCAGCGACATCATCATGGCATTAATCATCCTATAATTAATCCATGCTAGGAATATGGTTTGTAACTGGGTGTTCCCCCAACGTCCGAGTTTGTACTCCCACCAGGAGTTACTGTGTAGCCTATTCAACAGCAACCTCTGCTTTTCAGATAACAGCTAAATATTTTAACATTTGTTACATGAGTCATATGATGGGAATAGAAATGCCCGAAGTTTATTCTTGTGCCATCCTTTACTACTTAAAATCCTGAATTATGAATGCACAAAGAGTACTTTTACTGTACGTGGGATTCCAGGCCTACCGGCTCCACATAACGCAATGAATACGGCTCATAAAGAAACCGTGAAAATGAAATATTGTAAGTTACAAATGTTTTGATATGATTTGCAGGGTCTCTTTGGATACTGGGAAACCATCAAGCGTGTAAACCAAGTGCATTGTAGCACTGTGAAAGCAAACTTCACGATATAAGCACTTTTTAGTATGTATGTACAGTATGTATGTATGTATGTATGTATGTATGTATGTATGTAACTGTATCTTCACTATTCTAGACAATTTGGTGCATTTGTGACAGTAACCGCTCTAAGAAACACTAGGAAAATGCATAAACACACTGAATTTTCTGCGTGTTTAGTTGAAGATGACTTTTGTGCTTTGTGGCTCACTCTGTGGAGTTGTCGCGGTTTCAGCCACAAATACTGTTGCCAGGTGTCCAGTATTGAATCGGACTGTCCTGTATTTGGACACTCTGTCCAGTAAAAAATTAGAGGTAATACTGAACATGTATGTGTCCGGTATTACCTCGCTGGACATAGTGACCTGGCCGGCTTGGGTGGGCCGCGGGATTTCCCAGAGTAGGGAGAGAGCAGGGCTGCTGCTAGTGGGCTGGGCAGCTTCCTCCTTCCTGATTGGCTGCATTACCCAGCAGCAGCCAATCAGGAGGCGGTGGCAGGAACCTGCGGGTGGGGCCAAGGAGAGGAGGAAACAATATGGCGCGGAGAGGTGTGTGTGTGTCTCAAGTGCATCGCACCTTTCACCTTTGTGTCCAGTATTTTTGGAGAAGCCGCCTGGTAACCCTAGCCACAAACTAGATTTCCTCCTGCTAGCTACACTGAAATAAAGATTTAAAGGGCAGGCAAAACACACTTGTGCAGCATAGTAAATCTGTCTGTGTCTTTTATTCTCTTGAGTGGCTGTCAGAACATTGCACTGGGATGCATAGGAGTAGTCGAAAATCCCAAACGCCCAACCAAAGAATCTGGCCCCTAAATGATGCTGGCCGACCAGCGCTTCACCTGCGAGGATGGAGCATCCGACTCCGGCATTGTGCCGCCATATATAAAAACAGCAGTGCTGGAGCGGGGCGAGAGCGCCACGTGAGGGGAGCAGGACGACGATGCGGCAGCGAGCACGCACAGAGTAGAAGATAGGGACTGTCACCCACTGCCCCCCTCTGTCACCCACTGCCTCCCGCCAACCCCTTCTGTCACCAGCCGACCGGAGGCAGGGTGCTTGCTCTGCTCATTTCCCACCAGCAGACAAAGATAGTAGAATGACTTACACGTTTAATGATTGGCCAACCATGCCTGAAAGTTTCCACTCTATACATATCACTTGTCAGCTGAATAAGTATAGCATTAAAAAAAAAAACAATTGTTATAAAGGAATTATTGATTAAAAATAATAAAAAATAAAACATTTGTGATACATGCTACAGAATTGAATTAATGTAGTATAAAACAGCTCCTATAAAGGGGGTAATTCTACATATTCAGAAGTGGCCATTTGGGACATTTTTGGCCGAAAATCCTCGTGGACTTCAACGGGGATTGATACTGTTGCGGCCACCTTTATTCTAACACTTACCCGGATTTATCCAGGCATTTTCTCCGTTTTTATCGGAGTTTCCCGCGCGGCGGCCGCATCATCAGATAAGCGCTAATGGCGCTTATCATTGAAAGTGCCTGAGGCGCGGGAAACCGGCCGAAAAGATGCCACGCGCCTCCGCGGTTTTAAAATTCCCGCGGTGGCGGCCGCATTAGAATAAAGGCGGCCGCCACTGTACCAATAAGGAAATTGACAAGAAAGATTTCAGTACTGATCTCTCACGGGCTATGCTCATTTTGTGAGTGTATCCGGAAGCAGTGTCTCTGACGCTGTCAGTCATGCTTATTCACAAGACTTGCTGTACGCTACAGTAAATCGCCTTAGGTCACATTGCAAGATCACAAAAAAAAAATAGAAGGAACTAGCACTCACCCTAACATAAGTCAACTCGAGGTGCTATGTTCCTGCATCCGCAAGATGCATCTGATATAACTATACAAAAAACAAACTGGATCTGCATTAAAAAATAATAATGAAGGACTTACGTTTTGCTTTTGGTCTTGCAAAGAGAGGACAGTACAGTATACCCATACACAGAAGGCACTCAGCCTCAAATTGAGTTCTATTCCTAAGAGGCTGAGTGCATTCGGTGTATGGGTATACTGTCTTCTCTTTGCTAATACAAATTATCCCTGTCTGCACCCCTCATACATTTACATTATCAAAGCTGAGCAGGAGCTGCTTTTTTTTGTATAACTTGCTTTTGGTCTCACAAAGTTTCTTCTTAAATGAAAAAAAAAAGCAGCAATGCAGAAAAAAGTAGCACACACAGGGGAAGGAAATGTCAGCAGACACACACTGTTATATGTGCACAATAGAGCAGTGTTTTTGAACCAGGGTTCCTATGACTCCTTGGGTTCCCCTGGTATCCCTAAAAGGTTTCCTGCAATTTTCTGGTAATTTGAAAATTGTATCAAATACAAAAGAATTAACACTACATCTGATCTCAGACGCGCTATTAGAGAAGGTTTGGGTTCCTTACAATGCATCTGATCTCTGACGTGCTATTGGAGAAGGTTTGGGTTCCTTACAATGCATCTGATCTCGGACGCTATTAGAAAGGGTTGGGGTTCCTTACAGTGCATCATATCTCAGCCACGCTATTAGAGAGGGTTGGGGTTCCTTACAATGCATCTGATCTCAGACACGCTATTAAAGAGGGTTGGGGTTCCTTACAATGTATCTGATCTCAGACGCGCTATTAGAGAGGGTTGGGGAGGTTCCTCAGATTTTCACTTAGGGTTCCTTAACCAAAAAAAAGGTTGGAAACAGCTGCAATAGAGTAATTTTTCAAGGCCCCCCGGGCCCTTCGTCCTCTCCCTGTGTGTGCTGATTGTTTCTGTATTGCTGCTTTTTTGAAACCTTAAAGAAAAAACTTGGTGAGATCAAAAGGAGAACAACAGAAGTCCTTCATTATTATTATTTTTGAGTGCTGATCCAGTTTGTTTTTTGCACATTGTAAGATCAGGCACTTCTTCAAAGAGTCAAAGAGGCCATGTAAAGGAGGAACAATCTTGTGTCAGAAGATTTCTACACATGTTCACTAATTACTTACAGTATCTGTAAAAGTAAATACCTACCACTCATAGGTCCAAGCATGCACACCCTTCTCTTAACACGGCAGTTTTTACAGCAGAGGGCAGAGGAAAAATAGTTTTGCACAGATTTACAGGCATTTACATAAATATATATTTAACTCACTATTGACATTTTCTTTTTCATCTAACCAGACAAAGGATGGGAAACTAAAAGTGACAGTGTGCTTATCTGCTTGTCATTACCCAGAATCCTTACCTGCAACCTGACACCTGTATGATATGACAAAGTTGTGAATGAAGCAGGTTCGGGTGACGTGGTACACATGCAGATAATCTTGTGGGCTCTCTGTCTTTGCTGTGCTTGGTACAGTGGAGGGATTTGAACACTTCTTAAAGCAGCAGTCCAAGCTGTCGGTTTTATTTTTTTATTTGCCCTTGAATATGTGCATCAATACAATCCACACAATAAGTAATTGGTTAAGTTGCCGATCGATCGGTGAAGATTCAGTTTGGGGGTTCACTAAATGACTGCAGAGGAGTATTGACTCAGTATCTGTGACTTTGTAAATGGTTGCTAGAGAAACAATAAACAATAAAAATTAATAAAATTGTTGCGCAAAACATCGCCCGCTCCGTCGCACGCTCTATGGCCGTCCTCATTGAGGTACGCCCTTTTGTTTACGCGGTCTATGGACGCGGCCATAGAAAAGGAAAGGCATAGTGTATATATGTATATATGTACAGGCGGTCCTCGGTTATCCAACGGAATCCATTCTGGGTGTAGCGTTGGATAGTGAAACCGCCGTAAAGTGAGTCCCATGTTAATCAGTGGCGGTGAGCGTTGGATAACGCATTCCGGCGTCGGATAACGGCCCAAAGGGAGGCATTGTAAAGCGTTGGATATGCCATTCGTTGGAAAGTGAAACGTTGGATAGCGAGGACAACCTGTATGTATGTAGATCTTTATTTATATAGCGTCATCAGGTACATAGCGCGTCGCAGCAGTAATACACGTGACATAATAATATAACGCATACTGGGAATAAGTGCTTGAGACATAAATGTAACATTAGGAAAAGTGATCCCTGCCCCGAAGAGCTTACAATCTAATGTAATATTCAGAGAGGAATTGGTGTCTTAACCCTGTTCAAATACAGATGAGTCAAGTCAAATTTTGCAAATGTTTCCAAACCCACATTAAGTGATCAACCTGTATGTGAAAATATTAATTGTTTTTCCGAAACGGATTGGTATGCAAAAACAAATAAATGTTAGGAACTGGTACATTTTTCTCAACATGGAGACCAATGGAGGGGAAAATGGAAGCAGATCATTTTCATAATGTATTTCTGTGCAAAGTGCTAACCTACTAGGAAACCGGAGCAAAGTAATTTATGAAGCACAACAGTTCATTTATCAGGAGTGAGGCATCAATTTCCAGCTTGTGCAGTTCCAGAACCAGCAGTGAAAATGTCCACATAATCATAATTGAGCCATTTATATTTGTCAGAGCAAGAATTAGGTCCATAGATCTCCTAATATGTTTTATTGCTTTAACCCCTTTACTACCACAGGGACTGTATAATGTGTCAGAATGAAAGCCAACGTGTGCAAAATATCACTATGGGGCAGATTCTGTATATGCCAAAATTCCCCATGGACTTAAATGGGGAATTTCTTCTGAAAACGGCTGCTTTGGCACATATAAAATCAGCCAGTTTGTCTCAACGTTATAAGATGGCTATATATACACAGTGTGTGTGTGTATATATATATATATATAGTATATTTATATAATATTATATTTAAATGGGCCAGACATATCGCGAGAAGAAATGACCATCATTGAACTTAGATGGTACTCAACTGATTCCAAGAGATTAGAAGACCAAAACAACCACCACAAGTAAGATGGGAGGATGAAATCAGAAAATTTGATGGACACGAGGCTTGCAACATCAGTATGTAGCTACTACACCCCTGAAGAAGTTTGGTTTTCTCGAACGAAACGTGTAGGGTTATTCTAGTTCCTGTGGGCCGAAGCGCTGCTGTGAGGCTGTACTGACTTGAACTGCACTGCACCCCTCGCCAATGTTGCCGATTTATCGTCGGTTTTGAGGAGACCAGGATTGGATTCCCATTGGCTGAGAGGGTCCGTGATGTCACCCGCCACCCGAACTCGGAAGTGGATCCCGTGAGGAGACGTCAGTCGGCTGACTTCCCAGTACGAGACATCTCAGTACAGCAGGACCCAGGGTGGTCAAATCGCCTACCTTGCACATACAGCATAACCAGATTCCTACACTACACCAATGCTTGAATACCACTTACACCACATGAGTGACCCATCACTCGTTTGAATTTTATATATTTTTTGCATTATACCATTGCACTATGTATATATTTTTCTTTGACATGCCCAAGGAGAGTTTTGCTCTTTGAGTGTTTTTCTGACGTCCTCCTGAGGTGTTGTGAAACACCTATCGCCAGCTGCATGGCACTCCAAAGGTAAGCATATGCAGGTAGGTGCATGTCCCATAATTAATGTATAAAGATACAATACCGTTTTTGCACGAAATCAGGAGATAGCACCAAGGTAATGTAGATATAAAGTATGTATTGATGATAAAACAATGCACAATATACCGGCGCTTCGGTCCCCTGAGGAAGTGACGCACACGAAACGTGTAGGGTTCAAAGGTCACGGCTAATTTCAAGGGAGGCACATGCAGCTTTCAGGCGTGGTGATTTATTTCCTTATCCAGCTGTGACAGGCTCTTCTCCCCGACGTCCACCCCCCACACCTGACACAGTCTATGGAGCGCACGGACAGCACAGGAGTGCATCTGCGGAAGTCCCTATGCAACGGAGGCGTTTGCAGTACTTTCCATTTAAGTTGGACCTGCCTGTTTACTCCATATTTGTTGTGAGTAGGATTCAATTTTTTCTAACCGGACCAGCTGAATCACACATCTCTATTTGTTCAATTTTATTGTTTTTGAATATTTTAATAAATTAGCTTAACCATTTAACGGCCGATTTATTTATTAGTTTGCCTAATTATTTTTGTTTTTTTGTGAGTCCTTTTGTCAGTTTTATGTTGTCTGTATGTCTTGTCATGTGTGATGTATGTGTGATGTCCAAGCAGTATACACTATGATTTTCTTTTGTGTTTGATTCCACATATCGTGAGACACATCTCTACTGATTCATCAAAGTTGATCCAGAGTTGCAAGATTGGACTTGCACCCTAAGACTTTCCATCCAGACGTTCATTTGGACATTCTATGCACATTTTGTGAGGCGCCGGTTCGTCTTTGTTGTTTGCCAATTTGTTCTGATCTTGTTCGGTCAGATTTGTATCAGGCAGCCTTGTCTTATATATATGAGATTCCTTTGCACTATTGATTTAATTTATCACTAGGTCACACTATATTTAGTTTTTCACTGCAAAAGCGCAATTAGCACCTTCCTTTTTTCCTTTTCTTGCTGGGATTGTGTGTTTATTCAGTTTAATACTAGGCCTGGCTGAGGCGTTAACAAGCCATAAACCATCACTTTGTACTATAATACCCAACCCTAATTAAGTTCCCTTTGAAGGCCAACCCAATACATTGTATTTTTACCCAAATTGTACCTTTTTAACTCCTGAAGCCCCCAATGGATTAAAATACATAATATCTCATGGCATTAACATGACAGAGCTGATACGGCTCTACCATACAGAGAGCTCCACTGAAATCTCCTAACAAACCTTGTACGTAGCAAGGTCTTTGTGGCAAGGACTCCCTTTTCCTTCGGTGCACTTTTATTTGTTTGGAGTGCACTCATACTTGATTATAATCCCTTGGATTCTAAAGTCTGTTTCATAAAGCTATGTGGTCTGCAGTCTATAAGTGAAAAGATACATACACCTTTTCAAACCGTTGTGGATATATTTTCTACATAATACATGTACCAATCCCACACACTCTTGGAGTATCCTACAATACAAAGCCGACAATGATTTAAAGTAATGCTAATTTATTGTTTCAAATATTGCAGTTAAACCACAACTGCTTTGCATTTCTCAGTGTGCGAGACCTTACAACACGACTGTCTCTACTCGTCTCTGCTCTGTTTGCATCCCGGAGGTTTTCCATTGGCATTTTATATAGCATAAGGATGTGTGCCAACCCAGCAACTGCCAGAGACAGACTGTGTTAGAAATAGTTACAAATAGAGCACATATTAGTCATACCTGCTGGTCTGTGCAAGGAAATTCTTTAGGGCCCTAAACTATCTGGTGCTACCACATGAGGCAAAGCAAAACAAACAAACACTTAAGTAACTTAGAACTCGGAAGGCTCAGTAGATGAAATACAATATATGGCATTAACTAGTTCAAGTAACTCAACCTCTTTACTGTGGCACAGAGGAATTAATTGCAAGACTATCCATCAGGACTGACCTGCTTAACACGTGTAAGTAAACTAGGTCAACACAGGAGACATGCCATGGCACAAAAAGAAGACAAAAAGGGCACATGGAGTAGCATAGCGGGGCACCCTAGTTCAAATCCCAGTGTTTGCTCTCCATGTGACCTTGGGCGTGAAAATGTCAAATTTGACAGCAGGTAAGAACCGCAGTCTGCCCATTTCCCAAGTCACTTTATCTTAACGTGCCGCAGGCGCCAAAACTCTTTGGAGCGGGGACTCATTCCACCTATAAAGTCCCTGTGCACACTATCGGTGCTACATAAAATATACTATCTGAAAGTAGCCGGCGTTGCTCGGGAAATCTAAGAAACCAAAAAATGGTGAGATTTATAAATGAATCATTTCATTTTTTAGTTTCTTAATGCGAAATCCCTCTGCTAAAACAACAACTCCATCCATATAAGTTTTATTGCCTCTGAAGTCCTGAAGTGTTAGATCGAGAGCCTGTAGTGCTGCATGTTTGTGGGACATTCAACTCTCGTCCCAAACACTGATCTCGCGCTCTTGAAGAACTTTGGCTGCTCCGGTATTTTTGCTAATGTTGCAAATTGGATTTTCATTGTAACCAAGACTAAGTGGCAGCTTGAGGGTCGTGTGATGGGATCATGCCATTTGTGATGTCATCAGTTATGTTATTGCTGATGTCATTTGTGAATTGTATCCAAACAAGACAAAAACCTGCTCCTCGATCTCAGGAAGCATCATGCAAAATTTGCTTACAATATCTTAAGAGGCGTCGAACAAAATTTTCAAAATATTAAGTAGATATAATATAAATATATAACCAGGAAAGGTAGACGGGCACTATTTATTAGTGAGAGATTAGAGAACGGGGGAAATAAGATTCACGTTATTGTGGGGAAAAAGCAAAGAGACAAACATATTATTCATTGATTTTATTTATCAACCACTTGTAATGTGTCCTTTGTAACAAACTAAGTGGAGAAACCTGATGTGATAAATAAGTTCTTATAACAAGCCAAACCATTTGCTCTTCCTTGAATTTTATTTATTTTTATTTATAAAAATGTATTACCAGGAAGTAATATGAGTAATATGAATAAAAGTTATGATGAAAAATACATGGTTACAAATATGTGGTTACATTAAGTGAAGAGTTTATACATTATATACAAGACATTACATGCACAATTAACAATAATATATGTTGTAGGCCAAGCATGTCAAACTCAAATGCTAACAAGGGCCAAATAAACAAGGTTTAAGTCTAGGTGGGCCGCAAAAAAAAAAACTTACATTTTCATAGAAACGTAGGTTTATTTCGAAAAGTAGTGTGTGGTGTGTGTGTGTGTGTGGTGTGTGTGTGTGTTTTTGTGTGTGTGTGTGGGTGTGTGTTGTGTTTGGTGTGTGTGTGTGGTGGTGTGTGTGTTGTGTGTGTGGGTGTTGTGTGTGTTGTGTGTGTGTGTGTGTTGGTGTGTGTACCCTCAAAACGAAATAAAACCTAAAAAAGCCAGATTGTGAATGACTTCGAACCCATTAACCAGTGTCAGGATGCCCCTCTTGATTTCCAACAGCAATCACCGCTGGAATCTACCTGATCCGCAGTCCCTCAAGTACTATACTGCAGGGGAGGTGTTATCTACCTGTCTTCCTTGTCCCGTCCCCCGCTGAAACTTGAGTCAGATCCGGAAGAAAGCAGAATAGGTTATTTCGTGTAGGTAGGGCAGTTAGATAAAAAACAGAGACAGAGAGTGCAGAGAGAGAGGCGTCAGAGATGAGAGAGGCGCAGAGAGAGAGAGAGCAGTGAGAGGGCCGCAAGAGAGAGGCGCGAGAGAGAGGAGAGAGAGAGGAGGCGCAGAGGGAGAGGGCATGTAGAGGCAATGAGAGAGAGGCAGGAGAGCAGGATGCAAGAGAGAGAGGGCTCAGAGAGAGAGGCGCAGAGAGAGGTGCTGCAGAGGAGAGAGAGAGAGAGGTGGAGAGAGAGGGAGGAGTTAGTAGAGAGGGGTAGGAGATACTACTCTCCTTTCCCCTCTCCTCCTCTGGCTCATCAAAAGTCGTCTCTATCCGTTTCTCTCTCTTGTCCCCGTTCCCCATTACCCCTTGTACATGTCACATTTTCCAAGCACTTACAAGCATGCACTAATTTCGCCGGCCAGCATGTGCCCCAGTCCGGCAGGTTCATATGTCCCAGAGACCCAAAATGTACACATGGGAACAGTGTGCAGGGTCACATGGGGACAGAGATCACAGTTGCACGGAACACAGGGTCACAGTGGCACAGGTACACAGGCACACAGTGGGGACATGGCCAGGTGACGAGAGACATAAGTGGGACAGTGTACAACAGCGAATGGGTTTACCGAGAAGGGGTGGACAGGGACACAGGACACATTTACCATTTTTTGGACCTTGTAAGACCTTCACGATTTTCAATTTACACATTTACATCTTTTCAATATTCACGTTACAACATTTACAGGCATTTTACGACATTTTTACATAGTCACATTATACACCTTTGTCAACATTTACGGGGGACTTTACAGTATAAGGTGCAACAACAGGTACATATTCGAAATTTTCACAGTGTAACTATAGGCAAAGGGGGGCAAGGGACAGTGAGTCAAAGGTTCAACAGGGACGAGGCGGCAGTGGACAGAGGGGCATGTGGCCACGGGCAGGAACAGATGTGGCAATTGCCACAGTTATATTGCAGGGACACAAGTGACACATTAGCAGGACGGAACAGGTGGGACAAATGTACACATGGACCCCGGGGACAGGGCCAGCGGGACCGGGACACTGGGCATGGCACAGGAAGACACGATGCACTGAACAAAAGGGAAGCAACAGGGAACACACGGAGGGCAGGGACACAGACAGGCAGGAACGGCAGGAACCGGGACTCAGGGACAGGGACAAGGGCGGTACAGGCACGGCACAGGCGACACAGGGACACAGCGGGACAGGGCACACAGGGGCAGGGACAGGGCAGGGGCAAGGACAACCCGGGACACAGGACACAGGGACACAGGCACAGGGACACAGGGACACAGGCAGGGACAGAGGCACAGGGACGCACAGGGAAAGGGACAACACAGTACAGGGCATAGGGGACAGACCAGGGCACAGGGGGCAGAGGCACAGGGAACCAGTAGGCACAGGTGACACGAGGCACGGAACAGAGGACAGGTGGACAGAGGGCACAACAGGGACGGGGACACACAGGGGGACAGGCAACAGTGGACACGACGGGACACAAGGGACGGCAGGGCACACAGGGACCACAGGTGAAGCACCGGCACACAGGCACAACAGTGACACAGGGACAGGAAAAGGGAGACATGGAAAGGACGGGACAGAGGAGAAAAACAGGGAGACAGGGAGACAGGAGGACACGGGGGACCAGCACAGGGACACAGGGACACAGGACGGGACACAGGGACAGGGACACAGGGACACAGGGACACGGACACAGGGACACAGGCACAGGTGGACACAGAGGGACAGAGGGACAAAGGCACAGGGACAGAGGGACAGAGGGACAAGACCAGAGACAGGGACAGGACACAGAGACAGAGGGACAGGGACACAGAGACAGAGGGACAGAGAGACAGAGGGACAGAGAGACAGAGGGGACAGAGGCACAGGGGCACAGGGACAGCAGCACAGGGACAGCAGCACAGGGACAGCAGCAGCAGGGACAGCGGGACAGGGAGACAGGGGCACAGGGACACAGGGACAGGGACAGAGGGACAGGGGCACAGGGATACAGGCACTCTCTCTCTCTACCTCTCCCTGACACTCTCTCTCTCTCTCTCAGACAGACACACACACACACACACACACACACACTCAGGCACACACACACACACACAGACAGACAACACACACACCCACACTCGACACAACCAGCCCACACACAGACACACACCGACACACACAACACACACACAGACACACACACCAGCACACACACTCAGACACACACACACAACACACACAACACACAACACACACACAAACACAACACACACACAGATCTCCTCTGCACGTGCAGCTCACACAGAGATTTGACAGGGGGGAGGGGGGCTGCTGTGAAGACACATACCCCTGTCCGTGGGATCTCCACTGAACTGTTGAACTCTCTGCACCTCATGAGGGGGGCGGCGGCCATGATCTCTCTGGTTTACCAGGCTTCAAGGAGAATGCAGTCTCTCCGCCGGGGTTTTGACTCCGCCCCCGTTCCTCCCACACAGCATGAGTGCAGATTGACTGCACCCGGCCACCGTACGCCTCCAGCCCCTGCGGACAGATTTTACTTCCGCCCGTGCTACTCGCTTCCCCAACACCCCGCGCTCGCTTCTCCCGCGGCCAAAACTTTTTACCGCCGCCCACGCGCTCGCCGACACACACGACCGCCGCCGCGCCTGGTGGTGAGCGGCCGCAAAAATATCGCATTGGGTTCCGTCATGCGGCCCGCGGGCCGCATGTTTGACATGCCTGTTGTAGGCGTATGTAACAGTTACAGACCAGATAACAATGTGAGACGGATTTAGTTATGAAAGAACTTAGACTGGTGGCGGCTGTGAGAGTCTCCAGTAGACTGTTCCAGTTTTAGGGTGCACGGTAAGAGAAGGAGGAGCGGCCGGATACTTTGTTGAACCTTGGGACCATGACAGTCTTTTAGAGTCAGATCTCAGATAAATGCTGTGTGTGGTAGGGGTGAGGAGCTTGTTCAGATAGGCGGGTAGCTTGCCCTGAATGATATCAGTTTTCCAGGATACATGATTATATAGAGTTTTGGCTCTTTATAGTTCTTCTAACCAACAAAAAACTAACATTTGTTGTCTTCTTGTTTTATCTGCCTGTTTAGAGCATAAATCCTTCCAGTCTCTCATAGAACATACTCTGTATATCTTAATAGATTATGTGCGGCCCTTTTAGGGGCTGATGGGCTGCGGCCCTTAATGTTGCTCACCACTGCTCTAGAAGCTGACCTCAAAAACCTTCACTAATACTGCCCACTTTCTGCTAATGAGATTGGATATCCTGTACCTCACGAGATTCCTTCAGGGCTCAAGAACTTGTTATTATTCACGCAAGTCTTTGCAATGTCCTCCTCGGTGCTGGTCTTCACTCCATGTTCAGTGCAGATGTATAGGAAAAATATAAAAAAACAGTGTACAGTATAGTAACACATAGTACAATAAACAATAACACCTCCGTGAGTGAATAGTTGGAACCGGATGTGGATACCCAACAGTAGATCACTTGTAGATAAAGATGTTATTATAAAATGATCCCATTAATCATTTGTGCTGGAATTAGATGAGCTTCCTTAGCGCAAGAGGTATCAATCAAATATGTAACCCCTTTACACATAGAACCTAGTGCACACCAGCACACCAACAGTGCCTGACAATGGGATATAACTTACAAAAGGGTACCACTTGATGGCAGGAAAAGGTCTGCAGATCACTGGGAGATCCTCAACAATATTTCATAGAAAAGGGAAAACAACAACATAGAACAGATCCACTAGGAAAAAAAATTCAATAAAACATATAAAACTGACATCTGGATTGCCACATACTACTTCATCCTTTAAGAACCTTCCAACACATTAAGCCTGGTTGAGAGCCCTTTGAGTCACCGTCTGTTCAGTCCATTGGCACCGCTCGAACTCGGTATCCACGACGGAGTTGCATCCTGGACCTCCCTGTGTCCACCTCTCATGGTGACGTCACGCGTTCCGTTGCGTGATGACTCGACCCTCCGATCGGCTATCAGGGAAAGGCCCCTCTCCACTCATAGGAATCCACAGTCAGTCCTCCGATTTGCCTCGCAAGACTCCCTCAGGCAATCAAAGCCAAGTGTGGGAAGCAGGATAAATGGTAGTAGTTAACCTCACCCTACACATTTCGTGAGCAGTGTCTCACTTCATCAGGGGTTTTATTCACCTCTTCCCTCCATGCTTGTGTCATCCCTGGTGCTTCCATCATGGATCAACTGGCTTCGTATTAGTTGCAGTGGTTGAATATAAAAGCTTCTGGCATTATTTCTGAGCCCCAAGCCTTGTTAAAGGGAGATGTAAATGAACTAGATTTTCTCAGCCGAGGTTGACATGGTGACAAATAATAAATACTGTTCTATTTCTATATCTATTTTTTGTGGCATTGTATTGCAAAGCCTATGTTGGCACATTTGACGTACTAGTCCAGGCGTGCTCAACTTCTATCCTCAAACCCCCCTGCCCCCCCCCCCCCCCCCCACCCCCTCAACAGGTCAGGTTTTCAGAATATCCCAGCTTCAGCACAGGTGGCTCAATCAATCTGGTTGAGCCCCCTGTTCTGAAGCAGTGACTGATTGAGCCCCCTGTGCTGAAGCTGGGATATCCTGAAAAACGGACCTGTTGGTGGGGCTTGAGGACTGGAGTTGAGAACCCCTGCAAGTTTAGTCAATGACAGATTCAAGTGACATGTAACACATTTGGGTAAGAGATTGGATACAAAAATGCAGCATTCTATAGGCACTGTTGTTCCAAAAGAATGCAGAACATCAGTATGCAAAATACACCCACTAGCAGTTTTAAATGCTGGCATTGTGTTTTTACAACAAATGCTGGAATAATATGTTTATTAAGGAGTTATAGCCAAAAGGGTCAAGGTCTACCCATGTAAGGGATTAAAGAACTTTCGCTTCATAACATAGCCAATTGTTCTTTTAGTAGTAAAGCTAATAACTGTGCTACGTTAAGCTGTTTTATTTTATTTTTATAATTGAATAATTACAATTGCGACGTGAAGAGCTCAGATGGCATGAAAAATGAGGACAACTTCAAATCAAAGGGATATATGGGTTACGTCAGTGGGGCTCAACTCTAGTCTTCAGGACACCCACACAGGTCAGGTTTTAAGGACATCCCTGCTTTAGCACAGGTGGCTCAATCAGTGGCTGTTGAACCCCCCAAATACATATAAAAATACACCTCCCCTCGCAATACATATAAGAATACAGACTTACCTTGGGGATGGTCTCAGGCCGGGCCTGCAGGCGGCCCGGCGGCTGGCTCTCCCCCCAGCTGCGGGCCTCTCTCACTCTGTCGCACGCCGAGCTTCTGATGCTGGTGCGCGCCGGGCCTCCCTCTCATGCCGGCATGCCTACATCAGACAGGTAATATTGGACACATACATGTCCGGTATTACCTAATTTTTTACCGGGTGAAGGGGCAAAATACAGGTCTGTCCGGTTCAAAACCGGACACCTGGCAACCCTATGCACCACATTTATAAGATGGAAGAGACATTGGGGCCTATCGTAGCTCCGAAGTGTGACAAACCGCTTCTAAAGAGCCCTTTCCGATCAGGTTGGCATGCTTTGCTATTCTGTAAGCCCTTCTCACATGTCCAATCTGTGTCCAAAAAGGGTTTTTTAGAAGTGGTTTCACTTTGGCTCTGCCAATCCGATCGGTTTGTCAAAAAAGATCCCAACTAGCATTTTTTTAAACAAAATGTACAATTCTCGTAGCTCCGTTATGCAAACCGCTTCTGAAAACTCCCTTTTAGTCACGCTGCCTCCAGGGCGGCGAGATTGGTACTGTGAGTTACATCCGGCGCCTGAGATATAGGTTTGGCTAAGAGAGAAAAACCCATAAGTCAGACTGTGGATGGAGTTAGCCCCACCTCAGGCCATTCCGCTTCTAAGGCTGCGCTTATAGTGCCAGCGTCACGACATCGCGGCAAAACAAATGCATTGCTGCCATCGCGTGCGCTTATAGTAAGCGCGACGCGATGGATTGGTCACGATCGCTGGAAGTCATCTCTATTTGATTGTCCAGCGACCGCCGCGTCGCGGGCACTATAAGCGTAGCCTTCAGCGCGTACGATCCAGACGGATTGGCTGTTAAATCGGACGGTTTGTCACTTTTTATAGAAGCGGTTTACTTCGGAATGTGCCAAACGGCGCGGTTTGGCACTGACCACCTCGGTACTTCGAGAATAGGCCTCATAGACTAAGAGACGTAAAACTAATAGTGCCTGATTGTCCAGCTTTATCTTGTTATCACATCTGTATAAGAGACACAATCAGTATGACAGCCATCGTACTGAGTAGCTGCTAGTATTGTCACTTTTTGGAGTTCTCCCAGCCTTACAAGTTAAGTCACTCATTCTGTGCTGACATAATGTCTGTAGGTCGTTTCATAGGAACATTTAATTTTCTCTTTTCTTATGCATGTAAAATCTTTGGCCGTGCACTATTTGCAATGGTTGAAGTGCCTTAAGAATAAGTGCTAATGTGATTCCAGCAAATTCTAAACCTATTAGATATTGGGACAAAGCTCTTTTTTTACATTATTTCAGAAGAATTACCATTATTTAAGCTATGGAAACAGAAAAGAAGAGATTATTGTTAAAAAGAAAGAGGAACTAAGAGTCTTTAAATTAAAAGTAGCGGTTCTCTGGATTTATAATTAAAAATACCATTATTGTGTAGAGCAAAAGGTGTCAGAAGCCTAATTAAAGTAAACTTTGATATCTTAATTTAGAGGCTAAATTAAAAAAAGATAGAAAGTGTTTATCCTCGTTCTTTCCCAAGCCCCCTTCTTAATCATTTCATAATCACTATGTGGACTTGTTGATCCCTAAAATGTGCTGGAACTTTAGTTCCACAAAATTAGACCTCACGGGAGCAATCCCATATAGTCGGGCAGTTCAATTTCTTAGCAGCCTCTGAATGGGGAAAGTGTTTGTCAGGCAAGGATTTTCTTTCCCCTTATATCAGGGAACCAATAAAGTTGTGGGGAGGGGAGACTCCGGCTATACAAGCGCTTGCTCATCACGCAGTGACATGACCCAAAAGGGAGCAGCCAGAGGAAATCAAACCCCTCCCAAGTCTACCTTTACAAAATACATTAAATATAGTTATGTGTTAGATTTTGATTTAAAAAAAAAAGCATCAATGACCCAGATGAGCTCTGCTGCAAACTGCTCTGCACACGTGGGATCAGCCCCATGCACACACCCTGGCTTCCCATATAAACTGTCAACTTCCACCTCCTGGCTGCCAGATCAATGTGCCTGAGACATTGTATCCCGTTGGAGCCGTCTGACCTGCTTGCTGCCTGACTAAACTGTTGATCTCCACCTGCCCTGATCTCGGCCTGCCGGACCTTTGCTTCTGCCCCGTCCACTGCACCGAGTTTGCCCTTCCTGCCCCGCAAAATCTGTGACACACAGCCAATGGACACGCTCGGGGCTTAGTCCAGACCTGCCTGCTCCAGCCCTTGAACCACCGAGTGTGTTATCCTGGTCTCCAAGCGGAGATGAAAAGCTGTACCATGTATGGGAACGAGCGACAAAGACCCTCATTTGTGCTGTTTCTAGTGGCACTTATTTTGTTTAACTGTTTTATTTATGTGGTATGTAATAGATTTTCTTAGTGTCCCAGGCACATAAAACTTTTACAGCTATGACATATTTCAAATATTGTTAGACCATCAGCATGCAGATGTTACACAAAGCTACATTCTTAAAGCTACAATCCTGTCACCATTATGCAAATAGTATATTTTACTTTAGAAACGTGAAATCTTGGAAATGCAATCTTTGTACAGGATATTTCTTCCTCGACGTACCCTCATGGATAACAGCAGTGATGAATTAGAGTAATTAAACTCTTTGGATTGGAAAGTGAAAAATAGCTAGATAGCAGATTTAGGAGTGCAATCTGGGATGCAAATATTCTCGGTGTTAAACTAATACTAAATCGGTGTTGAAAGCAGCAATTGTTTTGTTGTTTGTTGGGGACATTTTTTTTTTAACAGAACCCGAACCCGTTGATGTGCTGGCGTTAAAATGTTCTATTATCAGCTCTGGGAGCCCTCTGGTTTCCGACATACGTTTTTGGTACAGGTGTTCTCCCATTTTGGGGAAACAAAATGGCAGCCAAACCACAAGCCAATAGGAAGCTACAAAGGATCATGTTCCAGCTTCCTGTTAGATGACATGGGGCGCTTTCATTAAAAAACAGGAACTACACCAGCACCGAAAACTAAGTATGTCAGGAAACTGGGAAAGGCTGCTCGGAGTTGCAAATTGAGTTGCCCCCCGTCAGTCCGTAAATGAAACAAGGTAAGTTAGTAACCATGCATGTAGGTCCCCACTATTAAATCATGGGTAATGTCATTGCTTAGTAGAATGTAGTGTAGCTTATTTGCAACAACAACAAAAAAGGATGATTGAATTAATTCATAGAGTCCCTTGATTGTGTTTGATTGTCAGGCAGAGTTTGGAGAACTTTAAACCTAAGCATGAAAAAGTAATAACTAAAAAAAAAAAAGCAAACAATAAATCCAGTGATTCAGCATTAGGAGACTGTGGATATGTAATAACGTGTCAAATTTTCAGTGCTCATTTGCATGTCATTACCCAGAATCCCTGGCTGCAGTAGAAGTGGAAAGGCAGGGTTCAGACCTGTGAATGCGCTCACAAATGATATTTTTATTTGATGAAAAAGTCAAATAATATATTGGCAATTCTGTGGCTGCATTTATGCAAGTATGTATGTGACTATAATAGAGAATCAATAAGGTTATGGTACAAAACGTGACACAAACGTCCCACAATACAAAGTAACTCAAATACAGAGAACCTCAGAGTACATCTGGATGTTGATCACGAGTTCCCGTTACCCTATTGTCACATAACATACTGTGCCTAAACTACGGGCGTGTGCACATAGTGTATGTATGGAGTAAAGACCATGGTTTTGGTATGCCCAAGGTTCATGACCTCCATGGATGCTTAGCCTCAGGTATATAAGGTCCCACAGTTTTATATACACCTGACGAAAGGGCGGGTTGTTGCCCTTAAACATCCTTATTTCTGCAACATCAGGGGGTGAAATAAACATATAGCAACATGCTGAGTAATTGGCTTGAACCCTGGAGTGAGGTGGTCTTCTGTTATACACCGTTAGGCTCAAATCATTCTTTCCCGTCAGTTTGGCTGGGTGGATTGAGATGTCACTGGGAGCACAGTTTTTAACACCGGATTATCTAGGCATCTATCTGAACGCAATGAACTCCTTGGGCATGAAATCACTAAACTGATGAACCAGGAGCATTATCTCTGGTTTGACTCCTAGCAAGAAAAAGCTCTCTTTGAGAGTGTTTATCGGCTGTCACTTCTTTAACCAACGCTTTACTTATACAGATGATATAATGTGGCAGTGAAACGCTCCACGGAGACATCTACATATCAAACGGATAAGAAGCGAAACTCATTTTGCAGATAATCACTTGAATCCTTTTTTTCCGTTTAACCGCTGACTTACATGTGATATCGGGCTAAAGCATTTTTTTAGATACCTGTAAAAGACATGCAGACAGGACCGCCGACACCTTCCCCCAGGGCCCAGGACTAGAGCCTCCACCAGGCCTCCGGATTGTTTGGCAGAGGGAGGGGGCCCTAACTATTGACTGAGTTCAGTCCAAGGGCTCTAAATGTTGACTGGGGGGGCTAGTTCAGGGGCCCTAATTGTTGAGCAGAGGGTGGGAGGTCCGGGCCCTACCTGACGGCAAGGAAGTGGCCAGCCCCGGTGGCTGATGGCGGAAGTTTTTCCTGACTTCCGTGTTTGGAGCAGCCGGCCCCTCTCTGTCGCAGACACTCCCCCTGACGGCGGCAACGCATGTGGATGCAGTTTTTTGCCTCTAATGTACTTTGAATGGTGGGCCGTTTTCTGTTCTTTTTTGTTTTGCTCACTGTAACAGGGACTTATCCCTGTTTAAAGAAAGCTGCCTCCGAGCTCTGAATCCAGCAGGGAGCTGGTTAATTGAAGCCACTCAATTGGCCAGTCTCCACCTGGTAATCAGACAGGTTGAAAATCTCCCTGTGAGAGAAGCCTACAGAGGAATCTATAGCACACAACTTTGCTGACAAAGGAGAGCAGACATGCCTGCACACAGATGCTGTCTTGAGGAGAAAGGCTGTGCTGAGATCAAGACACCCGGACACCCAGACACCTATATTTCTGGACACAGGGACCCAGGAATCTGCCAGAGACTGACATGAAGGGCCACCTGCTTTAAAGGTACCTTTTGAGATTTGGGGGACTAGGGTGGTCATGGGATTCTCCCTCCAGCCCTGTAGAAAGGGACTGGGGAAGTAAGTTAGCCCTTACACAGGGATAGGTGTTTGTTGTCTTTGTATATTTTTGTTTGCTGTGCTGTTTAAAGGGACAGGCTAAATAAAGACAAATGTTCATTTCACCCTAACTATCTCCTTTTGCATACCTCTGCACATATCTCTTACACTCACCATAACCTGATGGTGTGTGGTTTGCAACCACTACCAGCTTCACAGTGAAGTGACCAAACTGATGGACCTGCTATCTTTGCATGGTTTCATTGACAATACTTCCTAGGCTTTGCTTTGCTTACAATCTGTGAAAGGCAACTCGCCAAGGCTACAGAGTCCCTGTTAAAGTGCATAGGAAGCAAAAGGTTACATTTGCATGTTACTAGTCAGAATCTGTGTATACTGGTTAATTACTGTTAAAAGTGGATGAATCCATTTTGAGGTTCATTCATCATTTGGTATTCAATATTAGCGTTTTCTTGCAGCAATGTTTTTGAACCAGGGTTCATAGGAACCATTGGGTTCCCCGGGCATCCCTAAAGGGTTCCTTGCAATTTTAAGGTAATTTGAATATGGTACCAAATACAGAAGAATTTACAATGTATCTGATCTCAGACACACTATTAGAGAGGGTTGGGGTTCCTTACAATGTATCTGATCTCAGAAGCGCTATTAGAGAAGGTTAGGGTTCCTTACAATGCATCTGATCTCAGACGCGCTATTAGAGAGGGTTGGGGTTCCTTACAATGTATCTGATCTCAGGCGCACTATTAGAGAGGGTTGGGGGTCCTTACAATGCATCTAATCACAGACGCATTATTAGAGAGGGTTGGGGATCCTTACAATGCATCTAATCACAGACGCATTATTAAAGAGGGTTGGGGGTCCTTACAATGCATCTAATCACAGACGCATTATTAGAGAGGGTTGGGGTTCCTCAGAATTTCACATAGGGTACCTTAACCAAAAAAAGGCTGGAAACCACTGCCTTACAGTTTTTGTAGGGTCAGGAACTGAGGAGCCACACACAGGGGTAGAGGCGTCTGCTTTGAATGAGCCAACTTGTTTGAACCTCAAATATATCAGTAAAAATAAATTGGCAGTTGCCATAATAGCCTGGTAGTCCTTTAATTAAACGGTTTATATTGTAAGTCATTTTCATTTTTACTATTTGTGTGGCAATTCGCTTTTGGCTTCAATGGTTGAAAATAAAAACATGTATTGACTGGGCAAAGGATATTCCCTGACATTTAATTAGTCAGACTTTGTCGTTTATGTCCGAGAAAATAAAAGAAATCATATCCCCAAATGTACCCCAAATTGCATTTTTATCAAATAAAGCTTCATTAGGTCCACAGTCATTATCATTACATAAATATGGCATTATTAAGCATAAAACAACATCAAATTTTATATCAGACCAATTAGCAGTAGCACATTTTGAATGATGCAGTTATTAGGAACACACGACTATCTGTACAGAGTAACAATCATTACAAGCATTATCTGTCTTCTGCCACCTTAACCGTCTTCCTGGGGGGAACAAGGGGCGGTAAAGGTCTGCGCTGCAATATGTTGCAGGCCCCTCTGGCAGTGAAACGGTAAAGCAACAAATATAGCTGGAACCGTTTTCAGCAGAACATCATAGTTTGCACCTGACCATGGCCTGATTAGTCACTCCAGTGGACGCCTGTAATGCGTGTCCTTCACTTTCTTGAAAGTCAGCTGTGTCCTCTGGAATACAACCAAATCGTTCCAGAATAGTTCAATGCTATAATCTGTAGTCAGGATTCTATTAGCACCATATAAAGCTTTGGGTTTTCTTCCAAGTCGATGCGTCTTTGGTATCTTCACTTTCATGACTTCCTTCAAAATCCCGTCAATGAATACAAAGAAGAAATAACGCTGAACCTCCCGGGCCTGCGCACGTGCGAGGGATGTAGCGCAAGTGATGCGAATATGGGACAAACGGACTATAGTTCGTGGAATTTAAAAGTGATTGTTTAATAGGTCATTGAAGGGGTCAAGTCAATGGAATAAACATAACACCCCCCCCCCCCCCCACCACCACCACCCTCCCCCCCATAGATTGGAGAGTGGAGACTAAAACAGGTTTGGTAACATTTTGGGGGAGAAAACGTGAAATTTAAAAAATCCAACAATTTACATGCAGAGTGCTCACTAATTCCTTTCCATCGATGCATAATCTGTCTGGGCAACAAAAAGGATGTAGGAGATTGAGATTGTGATAAATGGATGGACACTTGTGAATTATATACATCTCTACCAGATTCACGATGCAGGAAGTAGGGTTGCCAGGTGTCCGGTATTGAAACGGACTGTCCTGTATTTGGACACTGTGTCCAGTAAAAAATTAGAGGTAATACTGGATATGTATGTATATTACCTCTCTGGACATAGTGAGCTGACCATCTTGGGGGGCTGCGGGATTTCCCTGAGCGGGGAGAAAGCAGGGCTGTTGCTAGAGGGCTGGGCAGCTTCCTCTATCCTGATTGAGTGCTGCGGGGTATTGCATCCAATCAGGTGGTGTCAGGAGTCTGAGGGTGGGACTAAGGAGAGGAGGAAACTGCATGGAGTGGAGAGAGGTGTGTGTGTGTGTGTGTGTGTGTGTGTGTGTGTGTGTGTGTGGCTGTGTTGGTGTGTGTGTTGTGTGTGTGTGTGTGTGTGTGTGTGTGTGTGTCAAGCGCGTTGCACCCGTCACCATTGTATCCAGTATTTTTGGAGAAGCCACCTGGCAACCCTATGCAGAAGTGATAACCAAGCAGCATGTTTGGGGTAACTGTAAAAGTCTTGCAAATGGGCATTATATTTGCAGTGCTCCAATTCAAATTGCCTTTTCACTTCGTTTATATACACATTATTGCAAATTGTTCGACTAAACAATAGCAACAATATTTCCTGGTCACCCCATGGAATTAAACTATACAAAACCAAAGAAAATAGTTTCACACAATGTTATTGAACATGTTATATGAACTCTGCTTAACCCCGTGATCAGTGGCAGTGTGTTCATTTTGTTTTATTGCAGGATTTGCAAGGTAAAGTTGTCATTAAGGCTATGCCATTACATTCTAATCCGTGGCTGCTGGATACGTAGGAATAGTCTGGGGGGGATCTTTGGCTATTCTTTTTTCCATAATACTATTGTACCTGAAACATCTAAGGATAAAACCTCTCCTCCCTTGGCTGCATTATCCATGTAACGTGTTTCCTGTGTGATATGTACAATTCAGTGTCTGTTTACGTGAACAGTGTCTCCATTGTGTATGTAATCCCCACCCAGCAAAAGTTAAAAGTTCATCTTTTACTTCACACTCGCAGCCATACGAATCCACAGGGAAACAGAGCTCTTTCCAATTTGTACGTATTTTTGGACCAGCATCAATATTCGACATCAGTGTTGTTTAATATGAAGGTTTCACACCACACAGATCCCCTTAGATTGGAAGGTCACAAGCAACATGTGTATATTTTCCGTATGGTATGCTTGTCCATAATAATCTGTCACCACTTCAAAGGTGATCAGATGATGTATTTTCTTTAGTGTACTCAATAAAATATGTTATTCACCCAATTCCAACCTCTGGCTGTGTAAGTGGGTAAAGCTTAGTCTGGAGACTCAATGAAACAGGGAGTAAATATACATCAGGCTGAGAATATTGAAGTGTGGGACTCTACCTTTCTCTGTGCTGTATGAACTTGCAGCAAAGTGTTTAATAAAGCAACTGAATATGGAAAGCCATCCAGATGTAATATTCCCTAGACAATCTCATTACCCAACCTCTGATGAAGGCAATCACTTCCAAGCAGAATTGGAAGGTACCCAATAAGCTTCCCAAGACCTTCACTTTCAGCGGCTTATCATTGGGTAAACAAAGCCCAGTTGAAGTTAGAAATGTATTCATTATACAATAGTGTGTTGTGACATGCAGCTTATACAATAATAACAACTGTTGTGTCACTTAGTGACTACTAATCTAAGAGCAGAGCACAATCCCAACACACTAAAGCACCCTAGCCACGGGATTCAGACCCCTTAGGGGTCCCCCAAATGCACCACTTCTATGCCACAGCGGAGTATTTAGTATTACACTGCAAACAAGCATGTGCCCCATAAAACTGTTCTTTGTGCGACAGCTACCCACAATCCAAAAACACCAAATTCAGCATTCAATTCATGGGATTAGACCTCTTTGGGATTCCCCCAAATGTACTGCCCCTTTGCCATTACTATGTATTCAGTAGTATGCTCCATACACTGCAAACAAACGTGTATTCTGTGGCTAGGGGGATGAGCTTGGTGTTTTAGGATTGTGCTGCGGCAGGGGTATGTTGGGGTAGTAGATACTAAGAGATACAAAGATAAAAAATGTATACATACTTTTTTATTTTGTATAAACTCTAGTTTAAGGTTCTATCTGCACCCAAATAAGCTCAAGGTTCGAGTCAGCAACATCTTATATGGGGGAAGAATATTTAACATACTCAGCACTTTTGTGAATTATATTTTAACAACGGTATCTGTACCTAATAAGAATTGATTTTATATATATATATATTTATATTTATTAATAGCAGTATTGTTGGACTAACAAATGCTTTTCAGTATGCAAGCTATGAGATAACACCACAAATTTTGTTAAATACCCTAACCGATATCCTATGCCTACAGAGCCTTTCGTGGGACAAAGAAACACGTGTAAATGTAAAATAATGTGACTGTACTGTAAACACCATTATTAACAGACTGTTAAGAGTTACTAAATAACAGTATAAATATAAATTGCAATTTCTTTGATTCCCATACATATTGAATAATCCAAGAAAATGCAACCAAAGCACACACCATGACTAATTTATAGCAAGATACGATAGATCAACAAAGCCGGGCGCTCATCTATCGGGAGGCCTTGTACTACACTTTCCTTGAGTTAAATATAATGTCGGAATCCTAATTAGAGAAATAACATTGACGAAGGAACACGACTACACTTATCTACACCTGACCTTCCTCCTGCTGTCCCTATCAGTAATCTCAGCCTGGGTGGCCTTCGTTGCCTCAAGCTTAACATGGCTAAGCCAGAGCTCTTCAACCACCCTCCCAAACCTGGTACCAGTGCTCCCTTCTCCATGTTAGCCAATAACACTATTATCCACCCAGTCTCACAAGTACCCTGTCTAGGGGTTTCATTCCACGTCTCCCATTCTTTCTCCCCACATATAATCACTTTTACTAAATCTTACTGTTGCTTCCTTTGCGACGATGCTAAAATACGCCCCTTCCCATGTTCCGCAATCACCAACACACTAATGCGTGTATTGATTACTGCAACATTCCTTTATTTGGCCTCCCTGCCTAGGGCCGGCTTCATGGTGGTTCCATCTGTGCCATCGCACCGCGGCCCGCGCTTACAGAGTCCCCGCGCTCTTCCCCACAACAATGAGACTGATTGCCGGGGGAAAGAGAGAGAGGGGCCTCTGTAACTGTCTCTTACCTGGTCCGGCGGCATCTCCTCCTGCAGGGTCCCGTTATCATGGCGTCGCGACATCATGTATCCATAGCAACGTGACATTTCATGATGCCACGATGTCAGGACGCTGCGTCGTCCCCTTAAGAGATGCCGCACCAGACAAGGTAAAAGGCCCTGCACCGAGCCCCGCGGTAATCCCAGGCGGCCCTGTCCCTGCCTCACACCTCTGTCCCTTTAAATCCCAAAATGCTGCTTCATGAATCATCCCCTTCTGACCTCCTGAATTCTCTCTGATGGCTTCCTATTAATCTCTGTATAAACTACAAAATGATCCTTATTTCCTTTAAGGCGCTTCACTCCTCTGGAACCGGTTTATATCTAAACTCTGATCTGTTACACCCGTTCTCACCTTTTTCGCTCAAGCCAAGGTTGTACCATCATCTTTACATCTTTTACCTCTACAGCCCTCTCCCGTCTTAAACCTTTCTCGCTGACCTCTCCCTACCTGTGGAATGCGCTTCCGCTCAATATTCGTCGCGCACCTTCACTTTCCGCATTAAAGGCAACATTTTAATTCACCTCTTTAAAGAAGCACATCGTTAAATTGTCTACCACTAACTCCTAATATCCTTTATATCAAGGACTGCACTTTTAATAAATGCCATGTTACTGCATCCTTAAGATTCCCAACATACCTCTTAGATTTTAAGTTCCTCGGGGAAGGACCTCTCGTTACCTTATATTATCATTTACCTGTTGCACTGATCCCCACTGTTTGTACTTTATTTACCTTGTATTGTAATGTTGTTAAATGATGTCACTGAAACTTCCTTTTACAGAGGACCGGTATCTACAGTGGTCCAAGCGCCGGCATGTAATCACAATCATGGATTCCTGTAGAACAGTGGTTCTCAACTCCAGTCCTCAAATCGCCCCCCCGACAGGCCAGGGTTTAAGGTTATCCCAGCTTCTGCACAGGTGGCTCAATCAGTGGCTCAGTCTTTGTGACTGAATTAATATGGGGATTGTGCTCAGTACGGGGGGAGAAAGATGATCCAGGTAGACTTTTTGATGATCAACCCTACAGAAATGACAGTGCTCAGTGGAATGGGCAGAATGTTTTTTCTCGGTGTTAGAGTAAGTTATTGAAGTACTCTATATAGTATAGTGAGATGGTCCATCTGTTATTTATGATCACGAAAAGAGCTGTGCCTATAGTCAAGTGTTATTCATTAAACCACATTAGTGCACCCGAGGAAGGTTCATCTGCACCCGAAATGTTGTCTTATCAATAGCTAATAAATGGTCCGGCAGGACCCTGTGTGAAAAATGTGTGAGCTTATCTTCATCTATCTACATCAATGTTAAAAAAAAATTTGGTTAAGGAACCATACAATTTAGATTGTGAAATTCTGGGGAACCTCAATCCATATTTTTTTTCATTCTCCCCCTCTCTGTCCCCCCTTACACTTTCTCCCCCTCTCTGTCCCCCCTTACACTCTCTCCCCCTCTCGGTGCCCCCTTACACTCTCTCCCCCTCTCTGTCCCCCCTTACACTCTCTCCCCCTCTCTGTCTCCCCTTACACGATCTCCCCCTCAACCCTTTCTCCCCATGTCTCTATCTTCCCCTTTTATACTCCCCCTCTCTCTGTCCCTGTTTATTCTCCCCCCCCCCCTCTCTCTGTCCCCGTTTATACTCCCTCCCCCTCGGTCCCCCCTTACACACACCCCCCTCAACCCTTCCTCCCCATGTCTCTCTCTTCCCTGTTTTATACTTCCCCTCTCTGTCCCCCCTTACACTCCCCCTCTGTCCCCCCTTACACTCCCTCCCCCTCTCTGTCGCCCCTTACACACCCTCTGTCCCCCCAGAACCCTTTCTCCCCCTGTCTCTCTCTCTCTCTTTCCCTTTTATACTCCCCCTCTCTGTCCCCCCTTACACTCTCTCTCCCTCTGTCCCCCCTTTTCAACCCACTGCCTCTCTGCCCCCCCTTACACTCCCTCTCACTTCCCCCCCCCCTTACACTGACTGAGCCACCTGTGCTGAAGCAGGGATATCCTTAAGACCTGTCCTGTTGGTAGCCCTTGAGGACTGGAGTTGCCCGCCCCTGGTCTAGATCTACTGTGTTACTTTGTGTAAGACATTGTCTAAATTGTATTCTTCAGCTAACTCTTTTAATACAGAATTCAGCTGGCTTTTAATGTATCAGTCAATTGTTTAGTATTTCTTCCAATTTGGCACAAACCCATTTCACAGTCTTTAACTTCGTCTGTGTCTTTATGTGTGTGATATTCCATGTATGCAGTTTTTCAAACCTTACCATACGTCATTAATCACTCTTGGCTAACTGGTCTCAATAACTAAGCAGACCAGATGGATTATAGTTTACTACACTTAAAAAACAAACAAATAAGAGCTTACCCGTTTGTCTAGAACAATTACTGATGGGAACAATAGGGCTATTAAGTGACAAAAATGGTCTATTATAGAGATTGTAATCAGAATATTTTCTTTACAGAATATCACAAGAGTTTCCAACAGTACCTTAAGAAATAAAACTGATATTAATCAAGTTTACTATCAAGTAAAATAAATAAGAACAATTCCTGCAAAACCATCCCCTATGAGGTACCAGTCATCCCCTGTGAGATACCAGCCATCCCCTATGAGACATCCTCTGTGAGATACCACCCTTCCCCTGTGAGATACCACTCATCCCCTGTGAGATACCACCCATCCCCTATGAGATACCACCCATCCCGTGAGATAGCACCCATCCCCTGTGAGATAGCATCCATCCCCTGTGAGATACCAGCCATCCCCTGTGAGATAGCACCCATCCCGTGAGATAGCACCCATCCCCTGTGAGATACCAGCCATCCCCTGTGAGACATCCCCTGTGAGATACCACCCTTCCCCTGTGAGATACCACTCATCCCCTGTGAGATAGCACCCATCCCCTATGAGATGCCACCCATCCCCTGTGAGATACCACCCTTCCCCTGTGAGATACCACTCATCCCCTGTGAGATACCACCCATCCCCTATGAGATACCACCCATCCCCTGTGAGATAGCACCCATCCCCTGTGAGATACCACCCTTCCCCTGTGAGATACCACTCATCCCCTGTGAGATACCACCCATCCCCTGTGCGATAGCACCCATCCCCTGTGCGATAGCACCCATCCCCTGTGAGAGACCATCCATCCCCTGGGAGATAGCACCCATCCCCTGGGAGATAGCATCCATCCCCTGGGAGATACCATCCATTCCCTAGGAGATACCAACCATTCCCTGGAACAACGCTGCGCAAAGTGGGGGGCGTGGGGTTTACAGAGGCCCTGCGCGCTTCTCGAAGGCATTTAAATTAATGCCGGGGCAGCTGCAAGGCCTCTGTAAACTTCCTTACCTTGATTCAGATGGCTCCTGGTGATGCGTCGCCATGGCAACGTGACGTCTTGACGCCAGGGTCAAGGAAGCAGGGGGGGGGGGGGGGGGGGGGGGGGGGCAGCCGGCACGGGGGCGCAGGGGAAAAAGATAGTATCTTCCAGGGCGGGGGAGCACAATCTATCCCATGTTAGATACTATCTCATGTAAGATACTATCCCCAGACTCACTGGGCCCGGGACGCCAACCCCGGCAGACCCCCCTGTTGGCGGCCCTGCTCACGCGATCCCCAGGCATTTAAATGCCTCGGGGAAGAGCGCGGGTCCTCTGCAACCGCCCTCCCCCCCCCCCCCCAAACAAATCCAGCGCCCCCCCCCCCTTAAACATGTCACTGGGATTAGCTCACTTTGCACCTTTTAGGTCTTATATAAAAGGGGGTCTCTTTTCAGTATTACTTTGCTGTGTCAGACTTGAACCGTTCCATCTTGTTAGCTCCAGGCCAACAACATGTCATCTTTGGCAGGAAATAATGCTATTTTATTTTTACTCCACATCCTTACAACCAGCGATCCACTTACATTATTATATTATTATATCACATTATTATATTATTACATTATTACATTATTATATTATATTATTACATTATTATATTATTATATCACATTATTATATTATTACATTATTAAATGGAAACAAAAAGAAAACAGCGCACAACGCCAAATAGTGAAGCAAGTAATAAAAATGTATTACAATAATAGTGGGGTATAAAATCTGCGTACATCAAATAGAGAAAACATAAGCATTTGGTGTATATCACACTTGTTTACCACTCCAGGGTTGTAGACAGGGGAATCTGGTAATCCGCTTTCTCTGCAGGAGCCTCTGTGACACTCTTTGTCCAGCTGGAAGCTGCTTTCAAGGGAGTTCCTCAGCAGCAGTCTGGCTCCTCTGCAGGTTCAGGCACTCACTGGAAACGAGTCTCAGGTGGCAGTATGCCTCTTCCAGGGTTTTTTTTCCCCTTTCTTACAGTCCTCTGTTTCTCCTATGGAGATTTCAACATTTTTTTCGGCTGCAGCAGTGGCAGGGCAGTTCAGAGCCGATCTGCTCTGAACTGCCCTGCACTAGTGCAGTCTAAAAAATGTTGAAATCTCCATAGGAGAAACAGAGGACTGTAAGAAAGGGGAAAAAAAACCCTGGAAGAGGCATACTGCCACCTGAGACTCGTTTCCAGTGAGTGCCTGAACCTGCAGAGGAGCCAGACTGCTGCTGAGGAACTCCCTTGAAAGCAGCTTCCAGCTGGACAAAGAGTGTCACAGAGGCTCCTGCAGAGAAAGCTGATTACCAGATTCCCCTGTCTACAACCCTGGAGTGGTAAACAAGTGTGATATACACCAAATGCTTATGTTTTCTCTATTTGATGTACGCAGATTTTATACCCCACTATTATTGTAATACATTTTTATTACTTGCTTCACTATTTGGCGTTGTGCGCTGTTTTCTTTTTGTTTCCATTTCTTAGAGTGTGTGGGGTGCTGAGCCACCCCCAATGTTTATAGCAGCAGACGCCCTTATCAACCACACGGTTATGATATAATTTTTTATATAATCACTTATTCACTTGGTATTGTGGTTTATATAGTTTATTTATGGTTTAGTCACTGCACTTTATTTATCTATATATAAGTAGGAGTTAGATAGTAGCGCACAGTTTATTCTTGTCCTTGTGGTACTGAGCCTGTGGAAATGGAGTCCTTGAATATTAAATATAATGGTTTTGCTATTACTGAGCTTAACTCCTTGAGAACTCTTGGATGTATGCCATCGGGGCCAGGTGCCTTATTAACTTTATTTTTCTCAAATCGCTTATGAACTTCTTCCTCAGTTAACCAATTGTTCATTAATATGGAGGTTGTGGCTTCCTCCTGCGGCATTACTATTGAACTTGATTCTTCCCTGGTAAACACAGAGGCAAAGAATTTGTTTAATACCTCAGCTTTTTCCTTATCTCCAATAATCTGCCTACCCATCTCACACTGAAAGGGTCCTATATTTTCTTTTCTCATTTTTTTGTTATTAAGGTACTTAAAGAATTTTTTAGGGTTGACCTTACTTTCTATTGCAATCCTTTTTTCATTATCCATTTTTGCTAATTTGATTGCCCTTTTGCAATTTTTGTTACATTGCTTATGATTCTGATACAATGTCTCTGTCCCTTCTGACTTAAAGAATCTAAACGCCTTCCTCTTCTTGTCCATTTCCTCCCCTACCTGTTTATTTAGCCACATTGGTTTTGACTTATTTCTTTTATACTTATTACCCAAGGGTATACACTGATAAGTGTGCTTTTCTAACAATGTTTTAAAGACTGCCCATTTATCTTCTACATTTTTCCCTGCAAAAACATCATCCCATTGTATTACTACTAGATTAGACCTCAGTTTATTAAAATCTGCCTTTCCAAAGTTGAAGGTCTTTGTTGAACCCAAGTAATCTGTTTTTTGATAATTTATTTCAAATGAGACCATGTTATGATCACTGTTACCCAAATGTTCCAGGACTTGAATATTTGTTATTACTTCTACATTGTTTGATATGACCAAATCCAGAACTGCCCCTCTCCTGGTTGGTTCCTCAATAATTTGGGTCATATAATGGTCTTTAAGCACCCCCAAAAACCTGTTCCCTTTTGTTGTAACGCTAATCTCATTGCCCCAGTCTATGTCTGGATAATTAAAAATCCCCCATTATGCAAACATGACCCAGTTTTGATGCCTTCTCCATTTGCAAAAGTATTTTAGCTTCCTCAATCTCACAGATATTTGGTGGTTTATAGCATATTCCCACAAACATTTTCTTTATACTTTTACCTCCACTGCTAATTTCTATCCACAAAGTCTCTACATTTTCATCATTCCCTTCATAGACATCATCCCTTATAATATGTTTTAGATCCGGTTTAACATATAAACATACTCCACCTCCCCTTCTATTTGTTTGATCCTTCCGAAAAAGAGAATAGCCCTCTAAATTAACTGTCCAGTCATGAGTTTCATCCCACCATGTTTCAGTAATGCCTATGATATCATACTGCTCCCTTGCAGCTATTAATTCATGCTCCCCCATTTTATCTGTCAGGCTTCTTGCATTAGCAAGCATGCATTTCAGTTTTTTTCAGCCTGTACTATTATCTTATCTGCTCCTTCTTTTCTGAGCCCACTTTGTTTAGTCTTTAGAAGTTTTCTAGTATTATCTGTATTTACTATGGGTGTCTCACTGCTTGTCAAACTTGCACTTGCCCCCATTCTACCTCCATACCACCTTGTATCCTCATCTATTTCATTTAGTTCATTATCTGTTTCATTCCCCTCCCCCCTCCATCCTAGTTTAAAATCTCCTCCAACCTTTTTAGCATTCCCCCCCCTAGCACAGAAGATCCCTCTTCATTGAGGTGCAATCCGTCCCTAGAATATAGATGGCACCTCTCAGAAAAGGAGTCCCAGTGCTCTAAAAACCCAAACCCCTCCTTCCTGCACCACTTTCTTAGCCATGCATTAACCTCCCTGATCTCTGACTGTCTCCCTGCGGTAGCGCATGGCACTAGTAGTATTTCAGAAAATACTACCTTGGAGGTCCTTGCCTTAAGCTTTTGGCCTAGATCCCTGTAATCATTTTTAGTACCCTCCATCTTTCTCTAACTCTGTCATTGGTGCCAACGTGTACCAAGACCGCCGGGTCAATCCCCGCCCCCCCCCCCCCCCCAACAATCTGTCTACCCGATCCGCAATGTGCCGAACCCGAGCACCCGGGAGACAACAAACTGTTCGGTCCATGCGGTCCTGGCAACAGATTGCCCTATCTACCTTCCTAATAATGGAGTCCCCTACCACCACAATCTTTCTTTGTATCTGAGCATCCTGAGTCCCCACTGTGCTGGAGGAACTATTCCCCTGGCTGCTAGAGGAATTAGTCTCCCCCAGCCTTGCCATTTCTGCCCCAACATTTCCAATATCTTCACTCAACATGGCAAATCTATTGGGATGTGTCAGCTCAGAAATGACCTGCCTCTCCCTATTGCCCCTGCTTCCCCTTCTGTCACCCAGCTACCTACCTGTTCCTCACTAACAGCAACCAAGCTACCTACCTGCTCCTCACTAACAGCGCCACCATCTACACCACTAATCGAAGCAAGGGCCTGCTCAGTGAGCTCTAATTCCCTTTCAAGATTACCAATGTCCCTCAATATTGCAAGTTGCCTCTTCAGATCAGCAATCTCTGACTCTAAAGAGACCACCCGCTCACACTTTTCACAGCGGTATGTTCCTTGGAACAGCTGCTCCAAGTGCACATACATGTGGCAAGATGAGCATTGAGTGGCATTTTCAATCCTGCTCATTCTAGCAACTATGAAGTTTAGAAGTACTAACAGTAAACTGTACTTCAATAACTATATGTCTTGTATATAATGTATACCCTGTTCATTTATGTAACTGTACTTGTAACCATGTACTATTTGTTTTACTCTGTGCCCAGGACATACTTGAAAACGAGAGGTAACTCTCAATGTATTACTTCCTGGTAAAATATTTTATAAATAAATAAATATACCTTGTTTAACCGCTTCCTTGTGCAAACTGCTTCTGGTTCTAACTGCACACACTTTAAACAACCAGCACTTCAAATCACCCACACATATCAGTCAGTACACGCAAGCACAGGATTCGTTAGAAGCCTCTGTTTAAATAGGGACACCCACCAGGTGTGTTAGGTTATCAATTAACTAACCCCACCCACTGCAGGTGTGTTAGGCCAGCCAATTAACCAACCACACCCACTCTGCCTCAGGCAGGAGAAAGGGAAAAAAAGTTACAGGCTTCAAATTACAACACACTTTAAAAATAGATTAACCCACTGCACAGTCCCAAAAAACAGCCACCCCTGCTAGTATACCCAGTACTTCCCTTTCCTTCTGGTTCTAACTGCACACACTTTAAACAACCAGCACTTCAAATCAACCACACGGATCAGTCAGTACACGCAAGCCATTTACACCAGGTTCAACTTAGCAGATGCAAATTTCTACTTTACATGCGCAGAAACATTCTTTTTTTAGTAGATACTATTAACATCAGTACGCCATTTGTGCGCCGAAAGAAATTAAAACGCATTTTTGACCCTGATGAATACGTTTCAGTTTTGTACGTAAGCGTGCACAATCGCTAGTTAAAATTAGATTTCTGTGCGGCAATTACTACATAGGCCCCCCATTGGGGTACTCACCTCCCAAGTTTCACAACGCCCCCAGCAGGCATCGGTGGTGATGCGCAGGCCCTTACAACCCGGCTTCTTGGCCAAGAAGGTGAACTCTCTGACAGCGCAGCCGATGAACGTACGCAGGCTTATGTTGGAGGTTGCAGTGGTGTGGGGGACGGAGGCGAGGAGCAGCAGCTGCAAGGAAGCAATCACCACACGGCACAGCTTCATCCTCCTCAGAGACGATGGACCTCCTTCCTGGCAAAGTTCAATGCAGTTACTCAGGAAAATTTCAAATCAAAATAGCATAAAACCAATGTCTCTTCCAAGCCAAGAGCTGAATGCACCCAACGGATTTCTAGTTGCTGTGCATCAGGTTGATGCATGTAGCTATTTCCAAAGGAGGGCAGAAAACAATACATGAGGATTTTCAAGATACCCAGTGAGAAGGTTTAACATTCAGCATCCCAACAGGGATGGCACTTAATGAAGAATACATACTCTTCCAGGCTAGCTTCATAAAACTACTAAAAGCCCAAATTTCCCCAGGACAGTCCCGCTTTGCAAAGGTTTGTAGAAAAACACAAAAAGATCTGGAATAAGTGGAGGCGGCAGAAATGCTTTTATTAATATTGCCCAAACTTTGCAAGATTAAAGTATCCAAGATTTCATTTATAGAGATGCCTTTACTCTGATATATTCCTGGCCCGTGTAAACCTGTCCCGGGGCTGATCCTTGCAGAAATGTGGCAGCTTTAACATAATGTGTCCATGCAGAAGTACAGGGACAACAGTTTGGAAACAAATCAGCCCTTCATCAGGTCAACCATTGGAAAGATGGTCCCACAGTCAGTCACTCCTACCTCCCATTGTGGCCAAGCACAGCCATCTACAGCACTTATTCCCCCACCTGCTGTCTCTGTAAGTTCCCCTCAAACCTTAGATTGTAAGCTCTTCAGGGCAGGGATTTCCTTTCCTATTGTCTGATTTTGCTGCGCTTATTGTATTATTATAATTCCCCGTACTGTAATCTTTGTGAGGTGCTGAGTACACTTTTGGCGCTATATAAATAAAGACATACAATACAATACAAGAAGCTTACAGGGGACCCCTTTTTACATACATCCACCAGAAATGACCTCTAGTCTATTGGAGCCGGAATCCATCCAAAGAAAGCTGGATCTCCTCTAAATACACAGTGAAATAATTCAGTGTCCAGTAAACAGCACAGTGGTAACTTATGTCATCTCTTAGTCATGCCAGGTCACTAAGTAACAATTGAATTGGGGAATGTTGCTGTATTATCAACGTTACTGTTACTCATCAAATGTCAAACGCTTCTTGATTTTGTGTTCTTAACCAAACCAAAAAATATTCCTAAGGGAGGGAAATGTTAACATTTTAAAAATATATCAAATGTATGTTCAAAATATTACATAACTTCAAAAGGTGCACTCATAATTATCTCATAAATTCATATTGAACAAAAAACTACATTTCAAACAGTTTACGGTTTGATTAGAATCAGTACATTACAGCCAGTGTGCCAATCCAGGGGGGCTCAACTACAGCCCTCAAGCCCCCCCCCCCCCCCCAACAGGTCAGGTTTACAGTCTATCCCAGCTCCAGCACAGGTGGCTGATTGAGCCACCTGTGCTGAAGCAGGGAAATCCTACAAACCTAACCTGTTAGGGGCTTGAGGACAGAGTTCAGCCCCCCCTGGTGTAGCCTATATTTCTTAATATGTCCAGGATATTGTGTTATAAATGTTAACCCTTTATTATTTGGAAGAGAGATATACATGAAAACTCTATTCCTTACAACTCGACCTCTGTTCCCAGCAGGAATGTCAGATTTCTGTATTTTGATAGACACAGGACTTCGATTTTCTGGTCCTTATTTTTATTACTTTGTATGGGGTATATTAGGCGAGTAAACACAATTTTTTAATACCGATTATCCTGTAAGGCGACTGAAATGTTTTCCATATATGATCATTATGTTGATTTAAAATACTACCACACTGTTATTTTTATTTAAAGAGGCAATCCAAGCAGTTTAAAAAAAAACTAAACTTTTTTTGTTTTAATATATGCAGCCTTTGATTAACTTTATTGAAAACTAATTACCTAAGCTGCCGATCGATTGGTTCTCCAGTGATCGGTCAGCAAAATTCTGCTTCCCAGGGTTCACTAAATGGCTGCCTTTCAGTTTCAAATCAATCCTTCAGTCAGTGTAACTCAGCAGCTACAATGTATTTTTATATTACTAAGGTAACATTATCTATTGTTACAGTTTGTAGCTCAAACTTCTGGGGATATTGGCAACAAATTATCACAAACAGGAAAGTGTTGCAAAGCTCTTGCACTGCTGGAGAGTTGGCTAAAACCTGCTATAGAAATCAAAGGATGATCAATAAAACTCATTAAAAAAATGGCATGAAGAGTTGAATTTTAAAATGATAAAAAAGGTAGTAAGTATTATCGAACACTACAGAACAGATTTACTTATAAAAAAACACAGATGTAGGGTATTGATTGTATTGATCGTATAGCATAAAAAAAGGTCACTATTCAGACCATTTAGGAAAAAATATAGGAAAATATTCTCTTCCTCCTAAAAAGTATTTTGATGGATATAGAATTATATTGAACCATATTTTGTCTTCAGATTTTCTCTTTTCCCCAGGGGACATTTGAATGTCACGTAGTCTCCCTTCAATACAGAATCTTTCAACTATTTACTGGTGTAATACAGAATTGTGAAGAATTCTAAACGTAAGAACCCCCATTAATAAAATGGCGATATAAAATAGAGCAGTGGTGCTCTACTCCACCCATCAAGACCCCCTCCGACCCCAACAGATGAGGTTTTCAGGATATCCCTGCTTCAGCACAGGTGACTCAATCAGTCCCATCTTCAGCACAGGTGACTCAATCTTCAATCCTCTGATTGAGCCACCTGTGCTGATGCAGGGATATCCTGAAAACCTCCGGGCTGCGGCTGGCCCGTACGGTCTGGAGTTGAGCATCGCTGCAATAGAGTACAGACTAATAACGTACATGTTGAAGGACGACGTTGCGTACTCCTGCATAATGAGCTGTGTGCCAACAACAAAACCCATATATAAGATGCAATATATATAGATAAAAAAAGCAAGTGATATTGGCGCCTATCGGTCCCCTAGTTACTCATGAATTGTAATATAATTTAAATAGTCGACCATATGTGTAGGAGTCAACATGTGCTATAAAAATACATATAATAAAGCAACTTATATATTGAAAAATTACAAATTAAAAAGAATACAAATAAATAGAACCAATACAGTATATTGATAGTCCAATCCAAAGCACTGTTCTTCAAAGTCTTTGCAGCCTGTATTAAGGGACCACCTGTGATATACATACATCACTAAAACATACAGTATATGCTAAACATGCAGTGACACTTACTGAGCAATAATATTGGTAATATTTGATATAAAGGGTTGATTTATTTACTCAGGTGTCCCGGCAGCCAAACCAGTGCAAAGATTTGCACCCGATTTAATACGGAAAACATCCAATCGCTTACAAGAAGATTCATTTTCTGTGACAAATATAGTGCTTTTTTTATACTGGTTTTGCCCAGGGGAAACCTTACTAAATATATTGCAAACGGTTTTCAAAAGTTTTAAAAGTGTATAATGTAACAAGCCAGATTAGTGAAGGAACACACACACAGTGTAATAAAGAGGAGTGTGAATATAAGCAGACCTGTAATGCAGGGGGAGCTTCCTTCGTCCTTGGTCGGTCTCCTTAGCACCTCCTTAACTGCTGAAATATATAGAAAGGGTCCTGTCAATCAAAGCCCAATAAAGGCAGATCCTTACATGAACTAGAGCGAACATCAAAGACTGTACATGTGAAACAAGCCTTTTTTTGTTTTTTGTTTTTTTTTAAACCTGTAAATTATTTTTAAGGGCATTATTTCTTCACATCACCCATTGAAACAAAGCATGTTACCTGTAGGGTTGATTTTGCTCGTGACATAATTCCAAGGGAAACAGTGATGGCAGAGGATTTACTTAACGCTGCTATGAACAAACCAAAGGGATCAAGATGGATCTTCTTATCTTTCCAAACCTGACTCATAAGTACAAATTAAAACAATCCCATAAAAGTACACCCCTACTGCCTATTTATGGGTTGGTGCAATACACTAGAAGAAAAATAGTTTCTGTTATGGAAAACCTATACTACTTGGAACAGCAGAGGAGGCCAACTCCAGGCCTCAAGGGTCACCACTGATGCGCCACTTTATTTGCCGTAACTTGGTGCAGAAAATGAAGCGCACAACGTTTTGTTGGGATGTTCTACCCCTCGTCAGACGTGATAAAAAGCAGTATGTCAGGGCTCCGTGTATATATGTCTATGTACCGCTGAACATTTGAACCTCTGGGTCCAAGAGACGCTACTGATTATTTTATTTGTGCTGAAATTCTAGCTACTTACGCAATGCTTTTGCACTCTTCAGTAAATAGAATGCCTACAATCTTTGTAATTGTCCTCAATGCGTTTTCCTTTGTGTGTAATATCGACAGTCGTGATACAGCACAGTACAGTGCTATGCCAAATGAAAGATGATTCCAAATATAGAGTACATAATGCACAATAATTACTGAATCCAGTTAGATACAGTCACATAGTGATTGATTCGTTGGGATATTATTAAGGAAGGAATACCATACATCAAAGATCTTCATTTAAAGAAGGAAATAGGGTAACAGGCAGCACCACCTTATAATGTAAACCACAAGCTCAATAATGATTTAGTACATGGGTGCTGGGGGATCCAGGGGAATCCCTTAAAACTCCTCTAGAATAACAACCCAAACAATAGTGTGGTCCCCGCACTCAGATATACAAAGAAAGCTAATACCAATAGAGTTTTGAAAAAATGCTAAAGTTTAAATACAAGTAATAAAGTACACTGTTGGACACTATATATAAACAACAACAGCCGTCAATTCAGTTATAACCTATTTGGACTAACGATTATTGTTGCATATAACAGTTAACAGTGTACAGGCATACCCCGGTTTAAGGACACTCATTTAAGTACACTCGCGAGTAAGGACATATCGCCCAATAGGCAAACAGCAGCTCGCGCATGCGCCTGTCAGCACGTCCTGAACAGCAATACCGGCTCCTCGCTTTACATACATGCTCTGGACCCTTTGTGTACGTTAATGCGGGGTATGCCTGTATCACTTTCATATTAACTGGATTGACGGCTGCTGTTGTTTATATAGTGTCCAACAGTGTATGCTTTATTACTTGAATATAAACTTTTGCATTTTTTTCAAAACTCTATTGGCTTTCTTTGTATATCTGAGTGCGGGGACCCCACTGTTGTTTAATTTAAAGAAGGGTTATAAGGACATCATTCGAAAAATGGATGTTTCTCATCTCCTATTATTTCCGTTTCACACTCATTGAAAGTACTGTGCTGTATTCTTGGTTTGTTAATTCACAGACTGACAGACTTACAGCAGTAATTATGATTAAATCAGATGGAAATGAACTTCCCAGTACACTGCCAATGTACATTCTACCTGCTTCACAATAACCAATTTGAGTGGAAACAGTTGTGAATTCCACAGTTTTCTCTAATGGCCCTTTTAAGACACGTTGTATGACAGCCTGATAAGCAAGGACTACATTCGAGTAATCCCATCCTCCAGGCACAATACTTATGATGGAACCTTATAATGAAACTATGGGCTCAAAAATATGTTGGCTTAATTTATCAGCCCTTCTATTGTTCATGTCCAGAACAATGTAAAAACTATAAATACTTACGCTGTGTGTTATAGTGTTTACCACAGTCTATTTTTTAGATTGCCTTGGTGATCAATGAAGAGAGGTTTGCATCATCCATCGCTAGAAGGATGTGTTTTTTTTACGTAGTCATGTACTCCATTCCCCTACAAATATGTTTTCACTAATCCCACAAAATGACTAATCTATATCCCAAATTAAAGACAACATGATGCATGTTTTTTGTGAACGTGTGTGGGGGTGGGATGGAAATCGGGCCCCAATGTGGGCGTCATTTAAGCCACATTCCACTGAGAACATCAGAACGTTTCAATACTTGGTTATTAAAGGCTCACTGTAGAAACTGAAAGCATTAGGCACAGACAAGGCTCCCTAATAATGCAGCACGGACATTCCACACAATGTCATGCTGTTAGGGGCAGATGCACGAAGTTCCATTAATATCAGGGCAAAATAACGCTGCGTTACCATAACAGACAACGCATGACATTTTCCCCAGGTGTCCACTAAGCCAGGGGTGGCCAGCTCCAGTCCTCAAGGGTCACCAACACGTTAGGTTTTAAGGATATCCCTGCTTCAGCACAGGGGGCTCAATCAGTGGCTCAGTCATTGATTAAGCCACCTGTGCTGAAGCAGGGATATCCTCAAAACCTAACCTGTTGGCCCTTGAGGACAAAAGCAACGTCCATCACCGAAATCAGTATCATATCTATGAATACATTAGCGGGTATATTAATAGCGCAGAGATGCATTAAGCACATGCGCATTGGGAAAAATCTAATGGGTATTCCAATTAATGCGCATGCGTTCCAGCCACGATAACCTAAACGCAACACCCATGCGCACATTAAAATTCAAATATATAGGGACGTTTTTCAGCCATATTAGCCTGACCGTACATGTATAAATATGGCTTCCACCTCTGCTGTGGCTGATGCAAGAGCCTAAAATTCATGGATGAGGAGTTGGAGATCCTGATCAATGGGGTGGTGGACCACCACTCCAAATTATTAGAGGAACTGTGCCTTAAAACTAGTACAACGGAAAAGAACTGCTTCTGGACCATTATTCTCAGCAGGATAAATGCCCTGGGGAATACTATCGGCATGGTGGATATGCTGAAGAGACGTTGGGCAGACAGTATAGGAAACTCAAGAAAAAAAAATCTGTCTGACCATGCTGCCTAGGCAAGGCAGACAGGACGGGGACCCCACCCAACTTACTCTTTCCACATATGAGTCAAGTATGATGGAGGTCATAGCACCTTCCCAGGTAGTATGGCTTCCAGCGCTGGCGAACACGGGATCTGCCGCAGGAGGACCCTGGTAAGTAAAAGCAGACAATATACATTGAGTATCAATTTAATGTATACATGTAAAATTATGGACTGCCTTCTAGATCACACATTACTCTATTATTTGCAAGTCACTCACACATACATGTGGGGGGTAGTTCTCACTATAAGCTATATGTGACATGCTTACATTAAAGATCTCATATTCTTCAAGTATACAACAGGCTATGCCTAACATATTACATTTATTTAACATTAACTATAAATTAATCAGTTGTATATTTTATCCCCATAGTAATGTTAATAATTCCTTATTAGATCATATTAACACACTCTTAACTATACTTCCAGTATGGTACATAAATATTATATACTCATATTATTAAACTTAGCAAAGTGATCTTAATATATTCAGAAAAGGATGTTTGTTCACATTGGTCATTGAGCTCAACTGGGAAGTGCAGCAAGTCACTCAGGACATTCAACCGGCATCCACTCCTGCTGCATCAAGCAACTCATTGGACTACCTCAGGGGTGCCCCTAATGATAGCCAGTCCCATTGTTCCCCCACCTCCTGTTGCTACTTCCCCAAATCCACCTAGACATTAAGTGTACCAACTTGCTGCTAGGGATGTTAGGCCACGTACAAGAGGCCCTACACAGCCTGTCCCTGCCACTGGGGGAAAAAAAGAGGACGAGAAAAAAGGATAATTTGGGGTTCATTGTCAATTGACATTGTTACTTTGTGTTTGATCCTATTATTTTTAAGTCGCATTGCTTTAACTGTGTTTGAATACATGTTCAGTTCAGTCTTCACGTCTCTTCGTAATTATTCAAATGGTCGTAATGTCATTGAACACACATAATTTAGTAAGTACACAATATATAACATATTGTGGTAAGTGTTAAAATGTATCCTACATTCACTTTAAACAAATAAATACATTTTACAGTTAATTATATAACCTAAATCATACCTGTGCAGATGCACCTCTTGATGTGTGTCAGGAGCCAGGTGCCGCGCGCCACCACACGCAGGCCCACGGCTCTCCTACTTGCTCCGGCGCCCACCACCGAGTTCCCGGACTCGCGCGCCCTCACGCGCGCTCCCGCCCCTCGACACTTGCGCACGGTTCTCCCTCACACCGGACAGCGCCCTCACGCAGGCGCATGTGTGCATCTTCGGTGCCCGGCACAGGTGCGTGACGCGCGCGCAACGCACCCGAGCTCCGTGGCAACAGAGCCCGATTGCCAATCACCCCCACCTGGCTTCCTTATCTTAGCCTATAGCAGGCTCCTCACTGGCACTCCCCGGTTCCGCCTCCTCCTTGGATTGAGCTGCTTCACCTATTTAGGCTCAGCGGTGCCATTGGCACATCGGCTGAGCATAAGCTTCCTTTTCCTGTACTTACCTCTCCTGTCTCCTAGTATCCTGCATTGTCTTGTTTGATCTTCCGTGTACCGACCTTGGCTTACCTTTGGACCACCGCCTCTCTGGAACTCCGACCTTGGCTATCTTCGACTTTCCGCAACTCTCCTACCCTGAACTCGGCTCTCGGCTCTCGACCATTCTACCTTCTCCTGCACCAACCCCAGCGACTAGTGCCTCCTACGTTCCGGACTTCTCCTACCCATACCTCTGGCAAGTATTACGACGACTCTACCCTCTCCACTCCTGACCCGGCGAGATCAACTATCCGCACTCCAGACCGGACCCCCGTGCCTGTCGGTGGTGTTATCCCTGCTCCCACCTCAGTACCGAGGGTCTCGTCTAGTTTGGGGTGGGCACAGCGTGACAATGTGTTCTGAATGATATATAATTGTTAATATAAATTAGATTGTAAGCTCTTTGGGGCGGGGACTCCTTTTCCTAAATGTTACTTTTATGTCTGTAGCACTTCTCCCCTTTGTGTTATTTATATCATTTGTTATTTATATAATTGTCACGTGTATTACTACTGTGAAGCGCTATGTACATTAATGGCGCTATATAAATAAAGATATGTATGTATGTATCAGTCTGACAACTATTTCAATGTAAAGTGCCAAGTATCATGCCAAATAATATATTAGGGTAACACTTTTCACATCCCTTTGTCATTATAGCCTATTGACTAAAATAACGTTAGGATAATCATGGCCTGGTTCTGATTTCCGGCAAGTTTAGCTTTGACCTATTTATCTTAATGCTATTGCCCTGTGCTAACATTAACGGGTGCAGGCTAACAGGTAATTATCATCTTATTTACATATGCATTGCGCCAAAGTCCGTAGAAATATATCGACACGTTATTTCAGTGGTTAACTCTAGGTTATCATAACGTTATTCTTTTGAGTGTATGGGTGTTAGCCTATTTAACGTAACATTAACCGAAATTACTGTTGCATTAAGCCTAACGGAGATTTGTGCATCTAGGTATTAGAGAACCAGTGCAATTCTATACTATTTTTATTGTATATTCTATAACTTGCTTTTGTAGTGTTCTTGGTCAGTTTGTGTGTTGTGGAAAATATGAGAGTATACACCCAGAATTCAGACAGAATTGCTGAATATTTATTGGCCAGAAGAAGGCCATTACTGTGCCAAGAGTTGTTACTCTGAACACTGTGAGATTACTGATCGATGTTCGGTCGCCAGGTTAATGGCATTAGTCGTGATGGATGGAAGGCTGTCATCTTCCACCTCAGCATCAACGGTATGGATATCTGCAATGGCCCTCGTGTACTCTGTAGCCGAGTACTGTGCATCTGTATGGACTAGAAGTAGCCACACTTGACTTGTTGATGTCCAACTGAACACTGCAATGTGGTGCATAACTGGAAACCTTAAAATCAACCCCAAAACCCTGGCTACCCATGCTGTCGCACATCGCTCCCCCCATCCACTCGCTGCAACCCTTCCCGATGTCCGGCGAATTGAAGAAAACCACCATCTCCCCATTTAGCAAAACCTAAACAACATTTCTCACCATGGCTTCAAGTCACGCAGGCCTTTCGGCAATGCAAGTAGAACCCTGATGAAGCTCGGAAAGCTGGAGTTCACAAGAATTCACAAACACGTTCTGAAATAACCAACAGAGAAGATCCTTGGCTTTGATATTACACAAAGTTCATGGGCAACACTAAACCGCATCCGCACAAATCATGGCATATGCAAATACTTGATGCAGAGATGGAAAATCAGAAACTCCAGTGTGCGACTATGGCTGACCAGAAAACACCATGGAACGTATGACTCAATACAGTATCCTATCCACAAATATGAAGTAGGAATCAAGGCGTTACACTCTGCTATGTCTAACACCATTATCTGGCTTACTACCCAAAATGTAAAACTATAGTTGATGATCTACATCAACCCTATGAAAGAATCTCCCCTATGGGGGACATTCACTAAGGAGTAGTGGAGCTCAATCCTGTGTTAATTGCCATCCAAGTCAAGAGCAATTAACACAGGATCAAGCTCCAATACAAACACCCCTTATTGTGGCTTAGTGAATCGCAGCCTATGTATTCACAGAGGCTCACTTTTTAGGGATGGTGGATGTACCAATGTAAACAATAGTTGTTCCGCCCATGAACAAATGGAAACCGGAGCACCTTGGCACTATACTGAACAGGTTAGACCCATTTCATGTTTATATGGAAAATAAACAACTGTTTAATAAATAACCACAAAGGCATTTTGTTACGTTACCGACTCCAACACTGGGGCGAGACTGGTACAGAAAACACCCACCCACGGCTTTCAGCATTCTTTCTTACAGAAACCCCCTAGAATAGCTTAAGCAAAAAAAATTTTTTTACTTTTTAGTAATGTATACAAAAATAAATGCAATATTATTGAGTAATAACAGTGAAACCAAAAATCTGCCAATGGCGATACTTAAAAACAAGATTCCTCTCCCCAAAAACAGAGTGCGATAAAAATGTATATATGAACAAACATTTTCTCAGGTTGGTTGCTTCAATTCCAACTTTACCAAAAACCATTTTTTACCCCTCTTTGATGAAAATCCATCTTAAGTGTTGTACAAATCCTTTTGCAGTGGTAAATATGCCTCTTTATTTAATTCATTCTACGTTGGCAAGATAAAGCTTTCAGTTATTTGCCTGGATCATGGGTTACTACAGGTTGTACTTACTGCCTAAGTAGTTACTGTTTTGGTCTTAAGCGGCCCCACTGATCCTTTCAGCCGACTGGATTTTCCCACTAAAGTATTCTTTTGTACGGATTATCTTTTTACTTATTCCAACTTTTAATAGCAACACTCCTCGTTTTATCCCTTGCTACATCCCAAGGAATTAGTCGAACAAGGATTTCCGAAATGTAAGTGGCTAATTGAAATGTATTCAAAAGAAAAACGCAAGGTAGGCTTTGCAAAGCTTAAGTGTACATTACCTTTTCCCTAGTAATTAATCCAAAACAAATACTCGACATTACATGCTGTTCCACCGAGATATACATCAGCTTTAGTGACATATTCTTATTTGCATTTGACTACATATATGCATTATAAAATCATAATCTAAACATTAAAAGGAATAGTGGTTGAATGCCGAATTTTTTAATATTTCAAATAAATGAAACCAGTTATTAGACCTTATTCCAGGAAGTTTGAATCAATATTTATGGTAAGAAAACAGAATTGAGTCTTTTTACAGTCAATGTTTTATTACCCCCCAAAATAATAATGGATAAGTGTGTAAAGAGAAATGAATAATAACTTTATTTCATATAGCGCCTTTCTCCCAATGGGACTCAGCGCGTCACAATGAGAGTACAGCGCATAGGAATGTTACAGACACAGTCCCTGCCCAGGAGAGCTTACAATCTATGTTTTTGGTGGCTGAGGCAATGATATGGTATTTTGGGAAAAATGTATCATCAATTACTTATCCAGATATTTTTATAATCACTTGTAAGGGAAGAGATGGGCAAATAAATGTGTCGAAAATCACTATGAGTTTACCATAGAATTTTTTTAAACACACACACACATAATATATATATATATATATATATATATATA
>CM071575.1:38767647-38833814 GCA_036426205.1 Ascaphus truei | reverse complement strand
ACACACACACACACACACACACACACACAACTCTCCCATACATGCATACACACACACACACACACACACTCTCTCCTATACATGCATGCATACACACACACTCTCCCATACACACACACACACACGATAGGGGGAAGAAGAGGAAAGGCCGCGCGACCGAGCACCACCACCACCACTGCCCCGCTCGCCCACCCCGCGACCATCTCCCACCCTGCGCGGACAGCCACGGGACCGCGGGGATGCGGAGACCAAGGAGGTAAGAGGGGAACACCCCCGCTATCATCTCCCACCCCGCGCGGGGATCTGGGAAGCGGGAAGTGGCGCATGAAGCCGGGAAAACACCCACTACCATCACCCGTCCCGCGCTAGTATCGCGGGAAGCCGGGGTAAGCGGGGACACCCCCCACTACCATCACCCGTCCCGCGCTGGTATTGCGGGAAGCCGGGGTAAGCGGGGACATCCACCACTACCATCACCCGTCCCGCGCTGGTATCGCGGGAAGCCTTGTTAATCGGGGTACCCCCCATACCATCACCCGTTCCCTTCCTGGTATCGGGAAGGGATCGTTAACTCCTTTGTTAATCTGTTGGACACCCCACACCATTAACCCGTCCACGCGCTGGTATCTCGGGAACCGGGGTAAGCTTGGAACCCCCACTACCATCACCCGTCCCGCGCTGGTATCGCGGGAAGCCGGGGTAAGCGGGGAACACCCCACTACCATCACCCGCCCCGCGCGGGGACCGGGGAAAGCTGGAAGTGGCGCGGGAAGCTGGGGGGAATAAGGGGGGGACACCTCCGCCCCGCGCGGGGACCGGGGAAAGCAGGAAGTGGCGCAGGAAGCTGGGGGGAGTAAGGGGGGGACACCTCCGCCCCGCGCGGATAAGCGGGGGCCGGGGAGAGAAGGCGGAACACCCTCGCTACCATCTGCAGCCACGCGCGGGTATTGGGGGGGGGCGGAAGCGGGGAGTAAGGGGGAACTGCAGGAGGCAGGGAAGGAGCAGAGGGGATGGAGGATTGGAGAGTACTTACTCTAGTACTCTCCAACAGATCTCTGGCCAAAAAAAATGGCCACTCGTTGGGGGCTGGCTCATATAGAGCCTGGCCGCGCGCCCACAAAGCCTGGGAGCGCGCGCCAATCAGCAATCAGGTAGGGGGAGTTATTTATTTATTTATTTTTTCAGCGCGAGCAGGGAAAATTCAGCGCGAGCAGGGAAAATTAAGCGTGAGCGGCGAAATTTAAAAAAACAAGCACGTGTTTTGCTTGGGCCAATATTTACTCGCCTGGGGGTTAAATCCACTCTCCCCGGGCGTGTAAATGTATAGGATTGTCGAACACTGCATATATACATATACATATACATACACATACACACCTACATACACTATTTTTTTTTTATTTTTTTTTTACATTTCCAAATAATTTTTAAACTTTTTTTGTTACAAATAAATGCAAAACTGCTCAAATTTGAAATACAAACTATACTTGTGGGGTTTGTTTGCAGCAAAAATGCCACGTTTTAATTTCTATATTTTTCTTTTATTTACGATTAATTTATTTTTCACACTTCTATGTAATTATTCACGGATTTTTAATCAAATTATTAGCGGCTATTTTCAAACTCGGCATTTTTGCATTATTGGCAAACGTGAAAAACTTGCCGCTCTAGTTAAGAGGTTTTTATGCTAAATCGACTTCATATAATAATTAAGTAAACTTCCACCATTAAATCATGTAGATTTTATGATCGGAGGAGCCAGAACTGCGTTGCGTTGCAGTGAGCAAAGGGTAAGGGTTAAGCTGGGATAAATTTAAAAATACGTTTTACTTGATAAAGAATTACTTGCACAGTCTTCATATTCAAGGAGCCTCTATATATCGACATAAAATGGACTATTATTTAATAGTTCGTTATTCAGATTTGCTGTGTGAACGCACTGATTGTTTAATTTCATAGTTCCCTAATCGTACAAATATCTATTGGGGATGTATAACATGTACCATAAATACTTTGTAATTTCTTTGCTCTGAAGCAGGAAGAGACGTTTTAAAGGAGAAATCCATGCAATTTCCTACATGTTTTTTTAAAATAAATCAGTTCTGGAGCATTAGATAATATTTAGAACCTTTTTCTTCATTTAAACTTGATGCCATTGTTTTAATATACGGAGTTTTAATATAATGAGTTCCTGTGATTTCTATAGCAGGCTTTAGCCCACCTCCCCAGCAGTGCAAGATCTTTGCAACACTTTCCTGTTTGTGATAATGTGTCGCCAATGCTCCTAGCAGTTTAGGCTGCAAACTGTAACAATAGATAATGTTACTTTGGTAATATAAGAATACATTGTAGCTGCTGTGTTACACTGACTGAAGGATTAATTGGAACTGAAAGGCGGCTATTTAGTGAATCCTGGGAAGCAGGATCTTTGCTGACCGATCACAGGGAACCAATACATCTGCGCTTAGGTAATTAGTTTTCAATAAAAGGTTAATTAAAGGCTGCATATATTAAAAACAAAAACCTTTTTTAGTGCCGCTTGAACAGCCTCTTTAAATGCGGCTTCAGAATTTCGTGCTGTTGAGCAAAACGCACATTTTTCTGAGAAAGGGAAAACATGAAAGAATTGTAGAATGGTTTAACTTTTTCCTGTAATTCTCTGAATAATGGCCAAGAAATGTCCATGGGGTTGACATACATACGGTCATATGGTTATATGGTCAACAGAAGAGCCCTACCTCTTATGGTCTAGAGCAGGGGTGTGCAAACTGGGGGCTCAAGATTTTTCAGGGGGGGCGCCCCACGCTCTTACCCCAAGTCATTTAAATTAATGCCAGGGGCCCGCGTGAGGCCTCTGCAACTTCACTTACCTTGTCTTCGGCGATGCGTCGCCATGGCAACGCGGCGTCACCCCGCTGCGTCATTTGAGGCCGAGAGCCGGAGACAAGGTAAGGGGGTGAGGGAGGTGAGCCGGGAGGGAAGCAGGCAGGGTGGCGCATCAGGGAGAGATCGCGCACCCGGGAAAAATCGCGTATCCGGGAAAGATCGCGCACCCCTGGTCTACAGCTGCTTTCAGTGTGTTGTGTATGATTTTAAGTAAACGACTTCAGATGAAAAAATGTAAGGCCTCGCTCAGACAGGCTGCTACGTCCGTGTGCTTGCGTGCGCGCCTCCGCCGCGCGCTCCTGCAGCCCAGCGATCTGTGTTCAAACTTTAGGAGTTGGGTCGCGGCGTTTGGGGGCGTAACGAACACGTCACAGAGCTGGTTCGCCTTTATTGGCTGAACCAGCTCACGTCACGCGACTGCAGCCCCAAATTTCAATTTGGGTGGTGGCGGCAAAATGTCGCAGCGTCAACGCTGTAGTTTGCCGCCACAAGCAGTTTCTATTCATCCACTAGCCTCAGAGTGACGGTTATGTGCGTGCACGTCACGTAGCATCCTGTCTGATCTGGGCCTTATAATAAAATGTTTTACCAGGAAATACTACATGGACAGTTACCTCTCGTTTTCAAGTATATATCCTGGGCAAAAGGTGACATCCCCCATTTGCAAACAGCAATGGGTTGGTCTATTCTGGTAGCAAAGAGATTAAACGTGTGGCCTTGTACTCCATTTACAGCCTTCCGTGCCCTGCGGGCGTTTCATGTGCGATCAAATTAAATACACAGCTTCTTTTGTGAGCCACAATTCTATTAATTGATTCATAAATTACCTGTCAGCTGAAATTGCATGTGGTCTAAAAGATGTGAATCGGTTACTGTGGGAGGAATTTAATGCAGACGTGTACCAAAGGATAGTGATAACAGATCGTTTATAATTACACTGTCACTTTTGTGTCTGTGAAACAACCTGTGAAGTAATAAGAAATTCATGTCTGGAATGCACCTTGTTGCTCAACAGAACAGGGCTTTGCCAAATGTCTGGCTGATCTGGGATAAAGTGAGCATGTCTATCACGGTATCTTCAGGATGTCACTACTTCTTAGCTACCGTGCTTGCTAGAACATTGGATTACTTCAGGTCACCAAGTTTGGCCTACCTATTAGGAAGCAGCTTAGCGATTCTTTATGCCTTGTTATTATTAAGAGAATGGCCCTTTCATTCACTAGCTTGCAGCTTTCCCCTCAGGTGCATTAGAGCAATATATTAGATCTCGAGATATTTACCAGGTTAGTTGCAGGTGTTTTCCCTTCCCGTGAGAAAATCAAACATGGCAGCCAAATCTCACAGGTCCTGCGGGCCAATAGGAAGTCACGTTATTGGGCGGTGGGGGATCACGTTGCAGCTCATTATTGGAAGACTGCAGGAGTCAAGTTTGAAACTCAATAAAGAACACTGGCAACAAAACCGGTAATATCTTGGAAAGTCTTGGAGTCTCTGAAGGTACAAAAATAGCACGGCTGAGCTCTGAGCACGTGGGACCCAGTTATGGACGGGATTGCTGCTTTAATCTGTTGCTGACGTTTCAGTTGTAGGTTCTTTACTGTTAAACAGTGGTATTGTGCTTAGGGTAACAGGTAGTATGTGGCAATTGCAAATATTTAACCCATAGCACAGTTAGATTCACACGACAAATTAAGTGAAATATATTCCAGCAATAAAAGGAGCTGAAACTATTTAGCAAGAACAGCTCCACCTACATCAGATTTAAGATTATGGAATTCAAAAAGTCGAAAAAGAAGCAGGCATCTGAATATCACGACTTACTCTGTGTGCTAAAGCTACATTACAGTGCTAGACACGGAGGAAGTGGAACTGCTTAAGCCAACTCCAGTCCAGAAGGGCCACCAACAGGTCAGGTTTTCAGGATATCCCTGCTTCAGCACAGGTGGCTCAGCCTTTGAGCCACCTGTGTGGAAGCAGGGAGATTTTAAAACTTGACCTGTTGGTGGCCCTTCAGGACTGGAGTTGGCCACCTAAGGCCTCTTGGCATCCAGTACTGTTGTATAAATGATCACAATGCCAGTCGGTGCCCATGTATATCACTAGTCACCATCTCAGGTGCCTATTCAATACGTGTAGATATATTTTCTGTGCTGGCAAACAATTCAGCTCCATTCCCTGAATATTGTGCAATGGCAGAGCTAGAGGGATCACACAGGAGTCATCTCTCCATGTTCTATAGGCCTTCTGCAGAATTTCACATAACGATCTATCAAGCCGACAAGGGGACACACACACACGGACACACACACGGACACACACACACACGGGGACACACACACACACACACTGCTAAACACAATTATTTAAGACACAATGGGGCTTATTCATTAAACTGCGTTAATGCGGACTGACGCAATATTGCATGGAAACGCCCATCGACTTATAGGAGTTTCCGTGCGACGGTGCTACGATCGGCATTATTGCAGGTCTATAAATAACCCCACTGAACCCATGCCCTTTGATGAACAAAATACAAGAGAAGTTTCGGCGCAACTGCGCATGCCTGAGTCAGTGAAGCTCCCGGATGTTCTTCAAACAACTTTATTGGAACAATAACACACAAGGGCTACACCGCAATCTCCCCTGAGGGTGTAGCCCTTGTGTGTTATTGTTCCAATAAAGTTGTTTGAAGAACATCCGGGAGCTTCACTGACTCAGGCATGCGCAGTTGCGCCGAAACTTCTCTTGTATCCTGACACTCCAGACGGCGGCACGCAGGAGCAGCCGAGGTGAGCGGGTCCCAGACCGGACATGCAGGTGAGGTAAGATTGTATATCCCCCTGCACCGGTCAACTCCGTGGCCATGCTGAGCTCCCTCGCACACTGCCCCAGTGTCTGAAACATTCAAGTGACCTATATACATACACTGAAGCGCAGGACAGACCTCTTGGCCTTTGATGAACAACCCCCGCTTTGGTGTTGTTGCTATGCTGCTAGAAATATGTTTAACACAAAGATAGCCCTAGTAAGGCATACCACACACACTGACGTGAAAGCAGAACAGGAACACACACTGGGAACCCTTCTTTATTCACAGGCTCCCAAGTACAGATCCGCTCATGTAGAAACAAAAGAGGGAGCTTACAGTTCTACATCGGGGCATCAACAAAAGGTTATCACTCTAAAAAAAAAAGAAAGCAGAAAAAAAATAAGACTATTCCTGTTCCAACATGTAGGATGAGGAGTTTGCGGTTTGGTCCAAATAGAATCTTATTGATGGGCGCAATCATTTCATCTACATTTCTTTTATCATTTTCTCCAACACTCAACTGTTGTACAACTGCAACAAGTTTAAGACCATAGAGGACAATGCAAACATTGTCGAGATTAGCGTTGCTACGCTAAAACAGGGGAACACAGAAGTCTTAACTACGAACACAGAGGAAACTGGAAGTTTAGGTGTAGTGGCGTAAACAAGTTCATCTGTGAGGTGGAGACTTTTGATTGGCTTTTGACAACAACCCCCCTCCCCCCAAAGTTGCCAAGTACGCTTACATAAATCATGCATGAAAACAGGGTATTTACGTTTCCTGTAATATTTCCAAACACCTACTCTATGCCACCTATTTAATAAGCCGTGAAGCAGCCTTCTCACTGCAAGAGATTTGTCCAATTAATTTGAATTAAACTCATGTTGCACAGCATATTGAATGGGGACCTAAGCGTTTACGCTCCCTTTTCCAACTGGTAGGGAACAGGTCTGATTTAAGTTGGAAAGGGAAAATCTGTCCATCTTATCTTGTTATTGAATACTTCCTATGCATTCACATTAAAGTCTCTATATCAAATATCCATCACATTCCTGATGGCTTATCCAAGCCAACGGATAGATGATTATAAAAAACAAAAAGCATTGAAGCAGGGGGTCTCCGGAGCTCAACCCTGTTAATTTCAGCTCCGTGGACTCCCTGCTTCTGGAGATACTTGCCTTCGAATTAGGTGCCGGTAGCAGCTCTCCTCGGCTGCCAGGGTTCACAATATTTCCGCTGTTGAAAGTTTTTGTTCTGTGGGCCAATAGGAAATTGCAATGTCAACGGTGACGCTTCCTATTGACCTCTGTGACACGAGAGCTTTGAACTTGCTCAGCCGGAGCTGCCTCTGGCACCTACTTTGGCGATATCTCTGGAAGGTGGTCCCCAGAGCTGAAAGTAACAGGGCTCAAGCATATATAAATGTAAAAAAAGAAATTGCCACCTTGGATTGCTGGGTTATTGACTGCAGGGGAGAAAGAAAATAGGTTGTACAGAACCTACCAAATAAGCACATCCAGTTGTTTCAATGGAGACTGTTCTGTCCACTTGTGTTGGCCATTGGAGAAGGCCCCGGCCATTTTTTCTTTCATACACTACAAACCAGGCTACACCAAATCAGCCAGGATTATTATGTTATAAACACTGCAGAAACAGACAAACCAATACAACGCTGGCATACAATTACCTTGTTAAGCCGCTTCTCAACGATCTAATTTCGTAATTATACCACGATGCCCATTACAAAATGTCTTTCAAGTACATGTGGGTGAACACACACTACTATTCAAAATAATCCAATAAACCGATGACAAGGAAAACAAGAAAGTAACAGAATAGGCAACAAATCAATTTCCTAATTATCCTCCAATTATTCTGTGGCAGGTTTTTCTAATTGTAGCCATGCTGTAAAATGGACTGCAGTCATCTCTCCTGCTGGCAGTAAGGCCTGGTAAGTTATGGGAATGCCAGCAGTAATTATGGAGGTTTGCCCTCATACCCTGGTGAGGTGCCCTATGTATGGATGGGAGTGGCCACATACTCTGAATCCATAATTAGTGATGTCAGAGTTGTGCCTGCCCCCAGAGGATACATAAGGCACAGCACTGCTCAAAAGTTAGTGGTTGTAGTTGTTGGAGTAAGGAGCAAGTCTGAGTACAGACTTGGGAGGAGGCGGCTCACTAGTGCTGTAACTAGTGGCCCGGGAAATGATAAAGGGACATTAGACTACCGGAGCCTAGACTGTGACCAGGGACCTGGCACAGGGAATATCTCCCTGAGGGGAGATAGGGAATCCACCAGATTGGGAAGACATACCTTTCAAAGGGCGGTGCAGTGAGCATGAGCGGCTGAGCACAACCGCTGTGAGGGGCAGCTGGCCCACCTCACTTCAATAAAGATGACCTTATTCGATTATACCCTCGTGTGTAAGAGTGGAATGATTACACAGAGGAAGGCACCACAGAGGAGTTCCTCACCAGGACCATCCACAAGCGGACGCTAGGATCCTGATGAGGTGGAGGCGCTGCACTGGATATAGGTAGGACTCATGCACACTACCTCAGCTGCCTGTCTGGGTTGGCAATCCCCACACAACATCATGCGGGAGACTCAGGAGTCCTGTTGCCAACAGGTGCACCACCAGACACAACCATGTATGGGGACTGGTTAGACCACAGGGGCCAATGTGAGATTGGGTGGGTCAGACAGGCCAGAAAATCTGTTACATTTGGAGGTGCTGCTGAGATACCTGTCAACAGGACAGGCTTTTGCTAGGTCACTTGGAAACAGGGAGAGTTTCTGCTGCCACTTTGTGCTGTGTTGGGACGGACCTAGGGGTAGTCAGGGGGCTGATGGAGTTTGTCAGTTCGCAGGGACGACCTAGGGGCCTGAAAGGAGTTGGGGGTTTGGAGCCGGGCTATAGCTGTCCTAGTCACCTTGAGGCAGTGCTAGTTGGTAGGATGCCTAAAGGGATAGTCTGTTAACGTGGTCAGGAATTCTGGAGAGGGTCTGCGCTAGGCTAGCCAACAGTAGGTAGACGCCCCAGTACTGCATGGAAGAGCCAGAGTACTCTAGCCCATTCCAGACCACTTACCGAAGGGAGCACAGACTGGGAGGAAGGAGATACAGCAGACACTGAGAGAGTGAGCCTAGCCTGAGGTAGTGCAAACACGAGTCCAGCCTACATTAGGTACACAAGGTGGTGCATCAAGGCAATCTTTATTGTACTGGTGTGGTAGCTGCCCCGCAGAGAGGAGCTCCATGTACAATCACAGTAAATACAGCAAACAAATGGCGACCGCAAAAATGGAGAATCCGCGCGGTGCGGAAGGTCCAAAATGGCGGACGGAGGCAGATGGAGGGAGCCCGCGTGGCGTGCGTTCCACTGAAGAGCAAGCAGCAGAAGGGACTTTTGCAAGCATGCTGTGGAGTGGCGCGAAAGCTGTTGCCGCGCCGTTTTGGTCCTGCCTAGGACCGCGGGGTGCTACCCTGGAGGACAGTATTGAGGACATTGTGATTGTGGGCGGTGGAATTGAAGAATCTGACTGCCAGACGGCGATTTCCATGCAAAAAGCTACCTCAGTTGCTAAAGTGATTGGCAATGCAAATCAAGATGGCGGCTCCCGCTTCCCTGGGAGATCGCGTGGGCTCGTTGAAAAGAATTCTGCAATTGCAAAAGTTGCAGACAGACCCCTGCTTGTCAGTCACGCGGAGCCAGTGCACAGAACGGACCGCTGCTGCGAGTATCTCCTACTGAGACAATGGCCTGTCAGTCAGGAGTCAATACAATGGTCTCCACTCAACCATATTCAGCGCCAGGAGGCTTCCTGGTGATCCGAGTGGCGGGCACAGAGACTGTGGTGTGCCTCTGCTTGCAATGCAGGCTACCCGGCGGTACCGTGGGTACGGCGGCACGCTGCCCGCAATGTGGTACACAGTACTTGTGGCCTATGCCTACGTTTGTGCCCATCCAGAATGTCAAACCCACGGGGGATACGGCTAGGCTGTCCGCCGGGTCCCCCGGTGCACTGTGGATCGAAAGTGCGGATCCCGGAGAATGGGGATCGGGGCCGGTTGCTAAGGCCGAGCCCGAGGAGAAAGAAGCGGTCGGTCAGCGTATCGACCGAGAGACTAAAAGGCGGTCGCCGCGACCGGTGGCCCCGAGCAGAGTGGAAGCGGATTCCTCCGATGAGGAACCCAGGGTGTCGTTATAAGATGACCTTATTCGATTATACCCTCGTGTGTAAGTGTGGAATGATTACACAGAGGAAGGCACCACAGAGGAGTTCCTCACCAGGACCATCCACAAGAGGACGCTGGGATCCTGATGAGGTGGAGGCGCTGCACTGGATATAGGTAGGACTCATGCACACTACCTCAGCTGCCTGTCTGGGTTGGCAATCCCCACACAACATCATGCGGGAGACTCAGGAGTCCTGTTGCCAACAGGTGCACCACCAGACACAACCATGTAATGGGGACTGGTTAGACCACAGGGGCCAATGTGAGATTGGGTGGGTCAGACAGGCCAGAAAATCCGTTACATAATGGTAATGGCCGCTTGACATGGTTGCCCATGTTACGGACTTAGGCCTCGTTCAGGGTGCCAGAGGCAGGAGTTGGAGGGCGCGCGGTCGCGTGGCAGTCTGCTGGGCGATGTGTGCACATCCTCCCCTGCAGACTTTTTCAAGAGTTGAGGAGGCGGGGCTACACAGCAGCTTAGGGATCGAAGTTGCTGTCTTGAAATCATTCTCAAGAATGATTTCATTGGCTGCCGAGGTCCCAGTGACGCTGCTGCAGCTTCAAAAAAAAACGACTTGGGTTGTGTATTGAAACTGTAGCCAGCGTCAACTCCGTACTTCGGAGACAGGGCAGCTGCTACCCTGACAACCACAATTCCCTTTAAATACATTGTGTCGGACGGCCGCACGCACGTCAGCACGCCCTCCCTCCGAAGCCAGCACCCTGAACGAGGCCTTAGGGCTGGAGCACACTTGTGACTTTGCGACGCTGTGTGGCTGCATGCGCGCGTCTTCGTCTGCTGGGCATTGTGTGATCAACTGCAGCAGACGGAATGATCCGACACACCACGCCCCCACGTGACACGCTCAGCCTCCTACCCTGAGGGAAGCAGGAAGCCGGGGGTTGTGAGCAGGGGGTACCAGGGGTGTGAGTAAGTGGTGACAGCTCTATTAGAGATCTTTATTGTATTATTGCAGCTCTGAGCATTGTGTCTCCTCCCTCATGTCCACATCTCATTTCCATGTTCAGTTCACCGTTGCCCTTGCTCACACCAGTGAGAAAAACTCAACATACAAAGTCTCAGAAAATTAAACTTTGACCCTTTTTGAGAGACATTGCAATCAGTGATTTTTCTAGTGTTTGTGTTATTGCTTTAATCATTTGCTGTAGTCCCGTCCCCCTTACCAATTTCAGCAGCCAATCAATGAAAACGTCTGGACATTGATTGGCTGCTGAAACGGACGTCACGCTGCTGCAGCCTGGAATCACAATTTGGAAAGACTCCAGCTACAGCAGCGACGACGCCTAGCTTCGCAGCCAAAGGTAGTTTCAACAATGAACACTACCATTGGGCGCTAGGGGTCGGTGACGAAAGCGTGCGCACGTCGTGTAGCGCGGTGTGTGTGCTCCAGCTCTTACTTATACCATTTCACATGGGGGAGGGGTATACTTAGACAAGAATGCCGGTTTATGATGTATAGTCCATACTCGGATGGTGGTTTTAGCAGAGACTACATAATACAGATTTCTGGCTACAATAAAATGAAAGGCATGGGAGAAGGCATGTGGTATTACATTTCACAGAATTCAAGCATTTATCCGTCAAAGGCAGGGGTGGGCAACTCCAGTCCTCAAGGGCCACCAACAAGTCAGGTTAAGGATATCCCTGCTTCATCACAGGTGGCTCAGTTTGATGAGCCATCTGTGCTGAAGCAGGGATATCCTGACCGGTTGGTACCCCTGGAGGACTGGACTTGCCCACCCCTTGTCTAAGGTCAATGTAAATGATATATATTTTCAATAATGTGCTTGTGTCTAAAGCTGGATTTTGTCTGAAGTGGATATACACCCCAGCTTCGATTACCGAGCTACAAACTAAGTTCAAAAACACTTGCGTTCTAAAAATAATTTTGATGCTCAATAATAAAGATGAAGTAATGGACAGACAAATACACCATTGACCAATCACAAATATCCGTTTACTTTTATTTAATTTATTTATTTTAGAATCTGCTATCCGAGAACTTGAGGCCGTTGTAATGTTACATTTCTTTCAGCCATCCCTTCGTCTTCTCTGTGCAGATGCCAAAAACAAAATATCATGGCCGCTAAAGAGTGTACTCCTAGAAATAAATCGATGCCGACTTGAAATGCACACACAGTGCGGAAAGGCAGAAAATGTAGCATGTGTTGTATTTACTGCGTTTGCACATTGCACTCTTCAGAAGTGCAATATTTGCCCAGTAACACCTGCTTCAACACGACCAACTATCATAAAACATTGTAACCCAGAAAGAAAACATGGCAGTGGGTTCCTTGTATTTTGGACCCACAGCACAACTTTTGAATGGACATTTTTTATTAAAATACCAAGCACCTAATTTTGGAATGGGACAATATTTCTTGCGATTCTTTTTTCTGACCCTGCATCCGTTGTCCTTGCAAGGTACATGATTAAAAATAAAAAAATAAATAAAAAAAGAAGAAGTGACAGAATAGTTAAAATAGTATAAACAAGCTAAATAATCAGCCCTGAATGTCTCTTTGCCACTGCTATAAATACCTATTGATAACATAATGGGGGAATGTTACGCCAAAGAAGGTCATCTAGGAGTGAATCCAAAGTCGATGAGTAGAAAAATGTTGGCCAGTAATTTAACTCACAACGGAAATGATAATTGCATAACAGATCAGTTCTATCCTGTTAAATTATATTTCCTTAAAAATAAGACATCCTACATTTTTAGTCTGCAACATTGCTTTTTGACAAATATAAAAACAGTTATCATTCTTATACTCCAGATCCCAAAAAATCATAGGTCCCATTCAGCAGACGAGACCTCCACTGAGGGTCATTGGAGCTTTTGAGACTTTAACCGTACATCCCTACTTAAGACACTTTCTCCTGATGTTCAAATAATAAAGAATGACCATCTACTATGAATTCATTTTTTCACCAGGGCCAATATGGCTACAACCCCCCCCCCCCCCCCCCAAAAAAAACTATACTTTGCTTTTTTCCCCACAGATATATTTATACTAAGCCATACATAGGCGTGTGTTTACATTTTCAGGTTACTGCGGATTCTTCAGAGGTCGCTGTGTCAGTATTGTACAAAATAAAATAGTTCACAATACCCATTTTAGAAGAAAGTTGTAGAAGGAACAAAATCTCTGTGTTTGACACAAAAAATAAGAATACCTTCTACCTTGTACACAGGTTTGAATGTACAAGTCCACATTAAAACTATACCTAGAAATGCTAAAGATTGCGAATGAAAATGCATAAATGCAAAACACATTGGACTGAAAGATTAGGAATATCAATTCACTGATATATGTGTGAGTATATATATATATATATATATATAAAATATATTTCACCATAACAAAACACATACATGTTTTAAAAGCATCCTGAAATACATACCCATAGGTATATAATATTACGACAGCATCAGCGAGATTATATATATATATATATATAAATGTAAATACAACTGTATGCTCATCTGCATGTCTTAGGCAGGTCTGCAACCCCGCCTTTCCCCATTATCACCCAGCACACAGCACTTCCACTGAAGCAAGGGATTCTGGGAAATGACATGCAAATGAGCACACAGTGCCACTTTTTGCTTCAAAAACCATTTTTAACATGGTTCCCTATAGGCTTAAGCTTGCTGCATGGTCACAGCTTTGAGCACAGCCAGGGTTAATATATATATATATATTTCTGTACACAAATCTCAATCAGCATTTCACTTAGCAAAGAGGTCAGATTCCATTCTTTCCTAGCACAATTCAGATAGTCGATAATGGATACTTACAACACAGCCCTCTTGTTTTAAACAATTTGGTTACAATGCACCTTTGATATAAAAGCATTTTTAAACTTTATTAATACTCAGGACAATAGGAATTTCCAGAATTTCTTTTCAGTAGCATTTGTAGAACCACTTTGGGTGATAAATACAGTAGTTAAGAATGAGTATCCAGTTCAGAATGCAGAAGGATGTTATAAAGAACCCTTCCCAGCTGAAAACAAAGGGCTGGCACTGTGACATGAGATAGATCTAAAGTCCACATAAACACTGAAGAATGGTTTTCAGAGGCTACATCCACTTTTGCTGGAATACTTACATACATACTATAAAATAAGGCAATAAATCCAAACAGATCAAACCGTTTCTTACTTTCTTCCCCAAATACAAACCACGACCACTCCAAGACCAATTTCCCATTTGTACTGTTTAGTGTTTTTTTCTTCTTTATTTTAAAATGGTCCAATAAAATTTGTAGGATAATAATGGATAAAATATACGTTTCTAAAACAGCCCTATGCTGTAGTGAAGCAGCACAGGGGCACTTAACTCCAGTCTGCAAGACACCCCCCCCCCCCCCCCCAGGTTTTAAGGGTATCCCAGATTCAGCACAGGCAGGTCAGTCTTTGAAGCAGGGACCAATTCAACCATCTGTGCTGAAGCTGGGATTTCCTTAAAAGCTGACCTGTTTTGGTGGGGTGTCTTGAGGACTGAAGTTGAGCCCCACTGCTGTGGCATATACAACTAATACTGGTTAGGTACTGCAGTCTATTCTGTTGCCAGTGTCTGTTTGACATAGGATGCAAGTTCATATTCAACACATGTTGCTGAACGAACAATACCTTTCTTTCTGTTGGTATCTCTCGTGTATGCCCAAAATTTAAACTGAAAAAAGCACCAGAGCTATACTGGTATATCTCAAAACACACTCACACCAGTACACAAAACCGTTACAGAGAACAGTTCTGCAAAGACATTCAGCTCTTGAAGATGTTCAAAGAAACAAACGATGAATTACAGTAAAAGTTATCCAGAGAAGGAGGATGTTCCACAAACTTAGAAATGATTTTTTTTGTTGTTTTTTTTAAACTATATAAATAGATTTAACAGTTTAGCAGAAAGAGAAGCTAAATTTAATAAGGTTGCTTGGATCCGTACAGTGGGTGATATGCTCTCTGCTAATGATTAATATCAAGTGCCTAACAATAGGATTTTGACACTAATTTTCATAAAGAGATCCAAAAGGTTTTAAAGAAAAGTTTAAAACAATGATTATGTTTGCTGCAAAGTTCTGAGAAGTCCATCTACTGTCCAAACTTTGGATTAAAGTCCATATAATGTTTTGTTTTTTCTTTACTTAGACAGTTATATACAGTGCTGTAATAATGAAACAAATGTGAGATCTACTGTAAAGTTGCACAATACAGAAAACTGTTGCTCCATCTTCTACTACATAAATGTGACTCCACAGGATAAAGATGCTGCAGTTTCCTTTGTTAAGTTGGGATAATTCCATCACTTCTAAGACCTCTCTTTAATTCCAGGTCCTCTAGCTTTTTCCATAGTTCTTCACGATCCTTTTCTTTTTTCTTCTCACTGCCAAAAATAGGATTGAACATCATGTTAACGTCATGCAGGTATAAACATGTCAAGCAGTCAATCCCTCCCCATCATTTCACACCTTGCCATTGTGCTAATGTAAAGGGTCCTTTGGTTTTTAATGTGAAGGTTCTCCAATTGTAAAAACATCAAAGTGAGTTTGCGCGTCATCTCTAGAGCCTGCGCCATGCTTTATTTTTATTTTACAGTCTCGGGTAAGCATGGCCGACTTGATGCTGGTTCTATCGGTGCAGTCGCACCAAGCCCCGCGCTTACAGAGGCCCCGGCCTCCCCGCAACAACAGTTAAACCGATTACCGGGGGAGAACGCGGTGCCCCTGTAACGGCCTCTTGCCGTCTATCCGGCTTCTCCTCCTGCTCCTCAGCGCTGTAATGTCACCATGACAACGTGACGTTGCGGGGTCTCGTTGCCATGACGTCATGCAACGTTGCGGAGATGAGGAGCAGGAGGAGATGCTGGAGCAGGTAAGAGGCCCTGCCCTCTCCCCCGGAACCGAGCACCGCTAAATTCTAAGCCGGCCCTGCCGTTAAGCATAGGTGACATTACCCATTACACTGGGTAAAGCCATATTATCAAAATTAAACTTACTGATGCTCAAGTAGCACAAATGAAAATGTACTGATCTATTTGATAGTGTAGTTAAAGTGGACTAAAATCTAACTGGGCAAATTAAAGTAGCAGTCCACCGCTTACTTTGTCTTTTTGGGTGAATTGATGGAAAGCAGGGAGTCCCAGGAGCTTAATCGCATTGACAATCTCTGGGGGATCCCTCTCATTCCCGAGATACATACTGGGAAAAGTGCTGCCCGTACTGCCGCAAATGTAAATAAACAGCATCACTCAGGGCAACAGAAAGCGGAGACTACAGCGGCTTCTTATTAAACCGTGTAGCTTGGGAGAGACTTAAACCGCCATTTTGTTCCTGGGGAAAAAAATATGGTGGTTTAAATCTCCCGGGACTCTCTGCTTCCCTTCCAAAAAATAAATAAAAAGTTAGGAAGGGGGAGGGACTCCTCTTTTAATTTAAGTTACATTTTAGCCTACGCTAATTACACTATCAAAGGCATCGCTAGTCTTAATTTGTAGGTAGAAAAATCAAACGGGCAGGAGGACTGCTCCTTTAAATATTCTCTGCCATAAAGCACTGGATATGTCAGTGTGTGTGTTACAATGGATAAAGCAAGAGAGGTTTTTACTTAAAAACAGTGCATCTTGGAATGTATCTGTGACGGATGCCGATCCCTCCCCCACAGGAGCACCATCCGTGTACATAGCCTTTCACAGCATATTTAGCTCTAGAAAGGTTACAGACACTGAAAAGTTTACAGACGTTTCAAAGTTTTTCCAGCTATATTTGCAGATGGTTTCAGTTCTTATCATGACAGAATTATTAGGAGAAAATAACCAAACTTGTTTTAGTTCATAACATTCCCCTGGGAAAGATGCCGCAGGAATGCAGAGCAAATGGTGGTTCTAACGGAGGAGTAACAAAGATTCCCAGGGCTTACTGCAGATACTGGCGTGTGTAATGCAATCAAAGCAAACACCTGACAGGTTTCCAAAAGTGATACCCAAAAAACACACAGAGACAGAGAGAGAGAGACAGAGACACAGGAGGGGGGTGGGGGGGGGGGGGAGTCATTTTACATATTGAATTCATACAGGCAAGTATTGTTCCCTAAACATAGGATTATATTTCCCTCATATGCTCATGATTCATCAAATATCAATTGATCTTACTAATTAAAAATATAACCGTCTTTGGCAAAGCAAATCTACTGTCAGATCTGCTTAACCCATGCATGGTTTCTCAGGAATTCTGACTCCATGTTACAGGTCACGTATGCTCACAGTTCTGGCAGGTAAAGCTGACCATTTGATCTTAATGTGACATAAAGCATAATACGGTTATTCTTCATCTCACATAAAGAAATACAAAACACCCACTAGAGGGAGCAACACTGGAGCCCTGAGGAACTCAGACAAAACAGCCATACGGCATATCGATCTGTGTGTACATGGGTCTTTATTACAGAGGGGCTGTTTTCTGAAGAAATTCCCTATTAACTTCAAATTGGCCGCTTGGGCTAGTATAGAATAAGCCCCTGCACGAGAAAGACAAGCCCCTTGGTGGTGAGGAGTGCTGGGGCAGAAGATTTTAACCCATTTTGGGGCTTGAAGACTGATATTTGTGGATTAATCTTGCTGCATATGTAATGAGAATGCTCCAGTGCATGTCCCAACCATGCAGGGACAAGCAAGAGCTCTCTTTAGTCATGGATTCGACAAACTTCGTTCTAAAATCACAAATATATTGTAAAACCATTTATAGAAGCAACTACCACCTTAAAATCACCAATACAGACAAATTAAGAAAAAACAACTGATAGACATGCGTGTGCATCTGCGTGTATATACAGTAGTAACCCATAATGCATACAGACACAGATAGTATATATCTATTATTCAGCATTTTGTTTCAACAATTGAAACCCCTTATCCAAGTTGCAAATGTTAACGTAATCATATTTTGGGGCAATATCTGAAGTAATTGCCATACAGATAGAGCTCTTAAAAATGCTCAAAATGATAACATCAACGCAATGAAAGCAACTTGGACAGGGGCTTTCTGCACTGTTGACAAAAAAAGCTATAGAGAGTTACCGCTGGCGATCTGACTTGTAAGTGGCTGTCAGTTCATCGAACAAGGTGCTGTTCATTTCCATAAACGCTTTCAACACGTTGTAGACAAGAGCCACGATAGCCCTGGTGGGGAAAACAGAAGAAACAGTCAGAGACATGCTGCATATGCGCATAACTTGGCTATTTGTTAGACTGTAGGCAGTGCAAAAAGAAGGGTTGTATATAATAAATAGAAATGAAAGACACCACCACCAAAATATTCTAATTTGCCAGTCAATGAGTGAGGGGTGCACGCACTTTCTGTGCTGCGCCCGCCTGCTTGCTCAGCCCCAGTGATCGTGCCCTCCACCTTATCTAGGAACCGGCGTCAAATGACACCAAGCCTCAATCTCTCGGCAAGTTAAGTTGCAGAGGCCTCACGCGGTCCCCCAGGCATTTCACAAATGCTTTGGGGAAGAGGACAGGGCCTCTGTAACTGCTGCGCGCACAACCCCCCCCCCCCCCCCCCCCTCACTCCCAAAAAAATCTGGCTACCCTCAGTTGGCACACCCCTGCATTAGACCATTCTCTAGCTTCTCTTTAGCCCATTGAAAAGGTGCAAGTGTTTTTACTCCTGAGTTTATCATCACATAGAAATGTGAATTAGCCATTAGTCTTTTTATCATCTTAGAAATAAATCACAACCCTGATCATTGCAGCTTTGGGACTGCTGGCACAGCAATTATGTAGAAATCCCTAATACAGAAACAATATATAGCATCATTGTCTGTAGCAAATATATCATTGACCTTTGCTACAGAAGAAACCAGAGCAAAAGCCACACATATTTGTGAAGGAATGACCATGATTGTGCTTATGACAATAGGCTTATATTACCATTTCTGCCACCCAGTGTTGGCTTTGCGCTGTAAGCTTGAGTTAAAGCCTACGAGGTTACTAAATTAAATATTACATGACTGGTTAGGTAAAACCCACTGCTAATCCTGCAGGTGGCAGACAAGGTACATACAAATACAGTGTTAAGGAGGAGTTAAAGAAAAACGAAGCAAAATCGCTTTACACTTACGGATTCCAGTGTTCTTTAGAAATCCTATACAGACTTGCAAACATTATGGGAAGGATGACATTCGAGTTCTCCTCTATTAAGCTCATGATGTATTCATTATTCCAATAGTACAAGGCCCTTTCAGCCACCTTTTGAGGGGGGAAAAAAAGCAAACATTTAAAATGAAGAAATATGAAGATAATAATACAAAAGTGGAATGAATACCTGGCGCATACAATTAGTGATAATCTAAACAATATATAATATTAATAATAAAAATATATAAAGGATATATCAGTGAAGTGAAATCATTTCAAAGTCTATAGGTGAAATGGACTCTGTCCTTGAGTAGAATAAAGTCACTCTCCTGCAGCAAGTTGTATTCCTATTGATTGAGACAAGAACAGAGACACCACATTGCGCAGTATTGACTTTACAGCAAATGAAGTCTCCTTGTATGCCTTAAATGAAATGCCCACTTACAGATTAAAGGTGGGTCTCATGCAGTTGAGAGAATTGTATCCTTGTTTCTTCAAATCCAGACGGTCACAGGTTAACCCGAACCCCACGTGTGATTCTGTCTTCCTGGATCCTTGAAGAAACTCCGTCTCAGGGAAGTGCTTTCTCTCTGTGCTGCTCTGTATGTGCCTCCAGCATAGGGGTATACAAAAAACAGAGGATTGCGCAATACAGTAAAAAACTTTAATGACGCATCCTAGCTAGCTGCACAAATACTCACAAGTTCCGTGAGTTTAAAAACAATTCAAACGCCCGACCCGGCTGTCCACAGCACACCCCAGTCTCTATCAGCTCCTGCCTCTGGTCGCGTGTGTTTCGCGCTATCCAGACTTGCGCGTGCTGAGTCACTGTTCAGTGAACTGACCGGAGAGTGGATGAGAGTGGATGAGAGTCAGTTCACTGAACAGTGACGTCAGCACGCGCAAGTCTGGATAGCGCGAAACACACGCGACCAAGAGGCAGGAGCTGACAGAGACTGGGGGTGCTGGGGACAGCCGGGTCGGGCGTTGAATTGTTTTTAAACTCACGGAACTTGGTGAGTATATTTGTGCAGCTAGCTAGGATGCGTCATTAAAGTTTTTTACTGTATTGCGCAATCCTCTGTTTTTTGTATACCATTGGAGCACATACAGGAGAGCAGCACAGAAGGAGAAAGCACTTTCTGAGCCGGAGTTTTTCAAGGATCCAGGAGAGACAGAATCAACACGTGGGGTTCGGGTGGTAACCTGTGAACGTCTGGATTTGAAGAAACAAGGATACAGATTCTCTCAACTGCATGAGACCCACTTTATATCTAGTAAGTGGGCATTTCATTAGAGGCATACAAGGGAGAACTTCATTTGGTGTAAAGTCAATACTGCGCAATGTGGTGTCTCTGTTCTTGTCTCAATCAATAGGAATACAACTTGCTGCAGGAGAGTGACTTTATTCTACTCAAGGACAGAGTCCATTTCACCTATAGACTTTGAAATGATTTCACTTCACTGATATATCCTTTATATATTTTTATTATTAATATATATATGTTTCGATATCACTAATTGTATGCGCCAGGTATTCATTCCACTTTTGTATTATTATATTGTTTTTAGGGTTCACTTGAGATTGCACCCATAGTAGAATCACCAGGCAGCTTCATCACACGTTTATATGCACTATACATATACACATTTGGTCTAGCGCTAATTTAAGTTATCTTTGTTAACACTAAGAAATATGAAGATGTTTTATTTTTGAAGATGCACTAAAATACATTTACTGCTTGAAATGTTTTGCTCGGTGGCCAACTTATCCCATGCCACAAAGTGCAGGTAACACCTCCACCAGTCTGAATGCCGATTGTGCAACAATCCCCATTACAAATGTGATCATAAGGAAATACATCAGTAATCGGGAACGGATTGTCTGGTGGTTATTACATTGGTTGGAGGAACTGAAGCTACAGATGAATTGGTGTTGGTTGGCGCACCACTTCTCTTGGTTGGTGGTCGCTATACATTCAATGGTCAGCCAAGCAACATTGTAGCGGGCACGAGGGGCAGAAAGGCTGGTCATCGTGTTCTACCCCCATTCCACGCAGAGACACGGATAAGGGCACAGAAAAATGTGTCTTTCTACCATAAGTGGATAAGAATCTATGACATTTGGTCGTGACACACCTCGCCGCCGGGACACCCAGTTAACCTTAACCCTTACCCTAAAACTCCTAATTTAAACCCTACCCTAACCACCAAAAAAGTTAACCCCCTACCCTGTGAAAAATGTACAATACATTGGTAATTTTACATTTAAATTAATAATGTATGTTAAGCAGAGATTTGCTTGTACACCTTTAAAATAAAAATGTTTAAGGGAATTTTAAAGGCAAAGTAAGGATCAATTAGAGAGCATCTTGCCAAAAAGTGTACTAGAAGGGACAAACTAAATCACAATCCAGTCTGCAGGGTCCTGCTGAATAGGACATCTCTACAAATTTAATGCCAATATTAAATGTCACCAAGAGTCACAGATATACTTGGCCGTAGGTCTCCTATCTCAAGTTGCCAACACTCACTTTCCCCAGTGCATTGTAACTGTGCCAAGTATAGTATGAATATTTAAAAAGGAAAAAAAACAAAAACGTATGTGCTAAATACCGAGACTGATTTACCCAAGGTCTGTGTGGCACATGAAACAGATTTGTGCTAGTGGTGTTAATTATTTTCTCATTACAGAAATGGAGCGGAGTACATAAATAGCAGAAGAGTGCACACGTACGCAATCTTACTATTCCCAATAGAGATTAAAACAAAAATAGGCCTCATTCCCATCACTTTCCACTCACCCCCTCCACCTGCCACCCACCCACTCACCTGGAAGTGAGGGCTGGAGACACACTTGGAAATCTGTTTAAACAAAGGTTCCTGAATTTTAACAAATTGTGATGGTTCAATCACATCCAAGATTTCCTCCAGCTCCCCTAGGAACATGACCTAAAGAAGAAGACAACAAAAAAAATCACATTCCTCGTTAACTGACGTTTTGCTTACGTACACAAAGTCTCAGGAGATCAGCTATGAGAGACTGGAGTCCACAATTAGCTTCCCCGTGGCAGTGTAAAAAAATACCCCACACACAGTTATTGCCGTTCTATAATTAGTAATAAGACTCTAGGCTTCTTTTTCATCCTAGTGTAACATTTGGATTCCTATCTTGCTCACTGCTTTCCAAGGCAGGAAGTGCGCACCACACTGCAGTACAAAATGAAACAAATAACTCATAGCGTGTCATCATGTTTGAAGTCTGGTGATTTAAAGCAACAGTACAGGATGGCAGAAATAAATATATTCACACAGCAGTGATCACATTGTGCCAAACATGAGATCAGAGGCTTCTATCAGTTTCCCTGCCCCCCCACCCACCAAAAATATCAGCATGTTTATAAATGGTTGTTTTAAATAATAAGTGAAAGCCTTGTCCTCTGTTTCTGTATCCGCCTCATTTTGCATTTGAAAAATGCAACAAACCAAGTTTACATAAAGATATACATGGAATCAGCCTTCCCATATTGTGCTAGACAAACTATTTGGCTGCTCCCTCCTCCCCATGCTCACGCCCCCTTTACCTCTTTTGCCGGGGTCTTGTGACGTCACGTAGCTGTGTCGCCATGGCAACCGCGAGGTCAGGTGACATCCCATCACATGACCCCGAGGCGTCATTTGACGTCGCGTCACACCACCCATTTTGGTTACGTTTAACAGAACTCAACGTTTTGGGAGGAGGGAGGCCCTCCAGATCGGAATCACACTATTTTGGATTATTTACTTGTATTTTCAGAGATGGAGGGAGCCTGCAGTAATGCAATAGGAAGCAGCGGCAGCATCCATTGCAGCTTCCTCTTGGCCTGTGCACAAGTTTGGCAGCCATTTTGATTTCCCGAAAGGTGACGAAAACGCCAGCCACTAAAACGATCTATGCAACTAGGGGGTCCCCAGAGGAAAAAAAATAACAGGATGGTTCAGCTCCACTGGACACACCTGTTCGAATTATGTAAAAAAAAAAAATCCTATTGTCCTTTGCTATATTAATTAGTTAACCCTTTGGGTGTCCCAAGACGTATTCACTACGTCATGATGTCTGGCACTCCAGGGGCACCATGACTTCTTGACTACGCCATGCACAAAAAGAGCGCAGGACGCAATCTGTCCTGTGAGGAAATGGAGGACTCTTCTTACGTTTCCTGGAAAATGGCCGCCGGGCCACATATGGATATTGAAAGCACACAAAGGTATAATTGGTAGAGAGGCATCAGACAAAGCTATGTGCAATAGTATGCTTGTGTGTGAAAACAAACCCTCCTACCATTCATTCACTCTAATGTTAGAAACCGCTATCAATTGAAAAAACAAACAAAGGAAAGTATACCTCCATGGTTTACATCAGAGCTGGCCAACGCCAGTCCTCAAGGGCCACCAACAGGTCAGGGTTTCAGGATATTTCCTGCTTCAGCCCAAGTGGCTCAGTCGAAGCCACCTGTTCTGAAACAGGGATATCCTGAAAACCGGACCTTGTTGGTGGCGACCATTGAGGACTGGCGTTGGCCATGCCTGGCTTACGTCATCAAAATGTCTCAACAGAACACTACATTATAGGGCCTCAATGGAGTGGTCAAAAGCATACTGTATACAGGATTATTTACAAACCATCTTATTGCATTTAGGTCACCTGACATCTTAAAGTGCGAGAAAGAACAATAATTATAGATACTTTTCAAGGACTCAATTTCCACAGGCTCAGTATCACAAGAATGGCATAAAGCAGTGCTGACGCGTGCGCGAGCCCCTGCTAAAGCCGCTCTCATTGCGGCTGCAGGGGCTCAGTGCCGAGCAGCAGCACGCCTCAGCACGGGTCAGCGCATAAGCGCTGACCATGCCCGAGGCATAAAGCAGTGCTGCTGCTTCTAAACAATCTTGGTAAATTCTACCACTTTCACCATCAACCTTCACACCAACTCTGCTTTTGGTAAATGAAATGTATTGCAGGGGTGGCCGACGCCAGTCCCCCAGGGCCACCAACAGGTCAGGCTATAAGGATATCTGTGCTTCAGCACAGGTGTCTCAATCAGTTGCTCAGTCAACGACTAAGCCACCTGTGCTGAAGCAGGGATATCCTTAAAACCTGTTGGTGGCCCTTGATTGGAGTTGGCCACTCCTGATGTATGGCAATGCATGGAAACCTCGTCTGGCACAGAACAGATTCAATTTAAACTTCATTAAACAGCTTACTGTACCTCTTTTTGACTGCATGTTTTTGGCCAGAACTTCATCAGCCCCCTAATGACCTATTAAACCAAAGAGAAAGCTACAATGTTAATTTATCCTCCTACACAACCGGGCAGAGAAGATTCCAGCTTTAGAAATTACTTGGCAATACTTACTGGTTCTGTGAGGGAAGGATCTTTTTCCAGAAACTGTACTATGCAATACGCCAGCTATGACAAAGAATAGATAATTAAAAATACCCAATTACGGTGTTCTGCTTTTCACTCACTTGCATTGTATAAATTGTTTGTTTCAAATTTTTAATGAACAGAGTTTGCGGATCTCAATAACATTTCACAAAAATATATATATATATAATAAATATAAATAATGTGTTTTAATGCTGAAGTTAATCAATTCTAAAAACGTGAACACTGATGTGTAGCAATGTTCTAACCATGTAAATAAAAGGTTTACCATACCAGATCCTCACTGTCATTACGGTTCAGAGCTCTAAACGGGTGATCCTTATTTTAGACACAGTCCTCAAGCCCCCCCAACAGATCAGGTTTACAGGATACCCCAGCTTCAGCACAGGTGGCTCAATCAGTCTTTGACTGAGCCTCTGATAGAGCCACCTGTGCTGAAGCTGGGATATCATAAAACCTGACCTGTTGGGGGGGGGCTTGAGAGGACTGGAGCTGAGCACCCCCGCACTAGGAAATGGACTGCATCTGCCTGCTCTTACGTATAAATGTATAATCCAACACATTATACAAGTAGCCTTGGCTAATTGTTCTGTGATCGTATTCAATAAGGCTGTACTTTTAAAGAAATACATTTACATTTTTGTACTGCAAAGTTTGTCTGCACCCCACTTTAATTCAGAAATAAAATTATGTCATCGTATTATGCTTTTAAGAGACTGCACCCCTGCTGAACAAATCTTACCTGTGCGTGGAAGAGAGATAAACTCCTGACCGTATGCAACGGAATCAGTACCTTCACAAGGAACTGCTTATGCTCAGCTTTGAGGGGCAATGCAAAACCATTGATAATACTAGAATAAGGAGAGAAATGGGCTTCAAAACATGCACAAGCCACATGTTGCTGCACTCTTTCAGTGATCAATTGAGAACAGTGCATTACGGAACCTAAATCCGTTAAATAAGCAAACAGACGTAAAACAGGTATATGGAGAAAGCAACCTTTAAAAAAAAAAAAATAATAATTAAAAAAAAAAACGTGAAACATGCAAAGCAAACAAGTATAAATAAAACAGATTATTCACTTATCGCTGTTATCCTTTACTGCAGAACCGCTGTCCTAACAAATCTTCCATTGATATTTGAAGTTTAGGAGCTGCCACAATGGGTCCCCAAAAAGCATTTAAAACCTGTAGGATGCAAATGGCCTATCCCCGGGGTATGTGCCACCCTTAGGCAAGCACTATTAAGGACATGTGCACCCTTCCATGAAAAATGTCCCCAAACTTTTTACCAACCCCATCCCCTCGTAGGTAGAAAGCAGGCGGTCTCCAGAGCAGAACCCTGTTAATTTCAGCTCCAGGGACCCCCAGCTTCCGTACATACTTATTAACTCCTTATGGGTGCCGGTATCTCAGCTCAGGTTTAGATGCTCCATCACATGGGCCAATAGGAAGCCGTGATGTCATATGCAGCTTCCTATTGGACCATGCAAACCTGAGCGGAGATACCTGCACCTCCTGAGGCGCTAGGTATGGAAGCAGGAGGTTCCCAGAAATTAAATTAACGGGGTTCAGCTCCGGAGACCCCCGCTTCAATTCATGAATTTTAAAAACATTTTTTTTTTTTTAAAGGAAAGCAGCAGCGCTGTTACGCTCTTCCTCTCACCGCCCCGAGACCTGCCGCCCCTAGGCCGTGCCTTACCTGCTTACCGCCTAGGGACGAGCCCGAGGATGCTGCTCTATAATCTCCACAACTGGTGCAGTCCTATGAAAAAATCCCTTGCACAGCTGTGCCCTTTATGAATACGGACAAACCATTTCAGTTGTGAAGGTCAATTATATGATGGATTGCTACTAGCACACAGGTCTTAAGCATGTTTCACAGAGGTTATGGCCCAACACACATACACGTACACGTACATGTAAAGGAGCAATCCCGCCTAACTTTCTGCTTTTTAAATGGGGATTAAAATCACTGTCTAATAAAAGGGGTATCACATTCAGTCCTCACGGGCCACCAACAGGCCAGGTTTTATGGATATCCCTGCTTCAGCACAGGTTGCTCAATCAGTGGCCCTTGAGGACCGAGTTTGACACCCCAGGAAGCTATATCTGATGATGCAATTTCGTATTGGCCAGAGATGTCACCGCTATTCTGTTTGCCCATAGAGGGAGATTTAAACCCAGTAACTTCACCGGTAAGTAGTTCAGGAAGCGGAGGGTTCGGCTCCAGGAATCCCTTGCTCCCACCTTATTAAAAAAATATGTGCTACAAATAATTAAAAGTGTAAGGGGAAATTGCTGCTTTAAAAATGGAGCAAAGTAATAACATTAAAAAAAAAGTCTAACTGCTTAATGCAGACTAAGGGGCCTATGCAGAGAGCAGCGCTAGAATAAATTGGAGAGTTTAAGAAAAAGTAGCTTTAATGGAGAGTTTTATTCTCCATATGCAGAAATGGGCGAAATAAGCTATTTTTAGCATTACTGCATGTGGAGAATTGTAAATGAGGAGATGCGCGCAGCTGAAAGGGAGAAAAAAAAATCGCGCATTTTTTTTTTTCCCCTATAGCCGGCGAGCTCCTGCTTCTTGCCAACTTTAGTTGGCGGAGAAAATTGAAGAAAATCGCGCCAAAAACAGCCGCTAGATGGCGAGCGCGCCTTTCTGAATTTGGATATTTTTCAGACTGGCGAGATGTAGTTTCTCGCCAGCCGCGCGGCGAGATTTTCAAATAGAAAAAAAAAATGGCGCTTTTTTCCTACCTCGCCATTTTCGGCTGTTTTTAGCGCGATTTTCGCCGGAAAATGGCGAGATTGTTAATAGCGCTGCTCTCTGCATGAGGCCCTAAAGCTCATCTCTGTGTCCAAAGAGAAAGGGAAGGAACGTCTCCAAATATTCCTACTCCTGACAACCTACGTTTGCCTTCATACAGTATATCTGATCTGTATGTATGTTGTATTTTCACAATGTTATCCAACGTCATTGAGGACATTTTACTGAAAAGTATTTCAAAATCATACACACCAGATTGTAATTGCCACATGGAGTTATTTCCAAGGTAAAAACAAACACCATTACCTATAAACGTACTGCATCTGTATTTTAGGATTACCAAATGCAACAAACTGTTTCAACTCAGACTAAATAACAGCTTGCACAGGATTCTGCATACAAGTCATTCAGTGGCTGTTTCAGAAAAGCAACTGCATCATTGTTAGCAAATATGTCCCATTACGTTCTTGTGCGTCTACAGACAAATAAGCACAGTGCAGATAAATAGGCAAATAAAAGATTCTGTGCGCTGTTAGAGCAAGGTCTCGGGTTTTTGCCAACATTTTCATTCAATGCTGCAACTTACCTTCCTAATATTTCCAGCAATTCTGCCACACCGTTAAAGTGCTCAGTTTCATAAACAAACCTAGAAAATAATTAGAAATACATAAGAACACTCTGAAGAAGCGCTACACCTGGGGTGGCAAACTCCAACCCTCAAGGGCCAGCAACAGAGCAGGTTAAGGAAATCCCTGCTTCAGTACAGATGGCTCAATCAAAAACTGAGCCATCTGTGCTGAAGCAGGGATATCCTTAAACCTGACCAATTGGTGGTCTTTGAGGACTGTAGTTGGTCACCCCTGGTCTACACAGTTACCTAAATTACATATGTAATGAAAAGTATCGGGATACTGAATCGCTCCATATAAGTGGGTCATTTTGTGCTGAAATGTGTGAACTAATTATTCAGCTAAATGTGTACTGTACATGTTTTAAACAGTTAGCCAATATCCAAATTGTCAAGACACTTAAGTGGAAAGGTAAACGCGATAATAAAAGGTTGGTAAACCTGTATATGTTACCAAACGGTCACTGAAAACTAATTAAATGTACCAGTGAGCCCCACAACAATTTACCAGTTAAGTGACACAAATAACGGTCCAAGACTCATTACTTAATTTTAGTGTACAAGAGAGGATTGGGCAATGGAAATTAAATAGTGATGGCAGTTGTGACATAGGAAGCCCCAAGTCACGAGTCTTAATTCTAGTTTGTTAGAGTAGTTTATTGGATACATGCATCAACAGTTCCCACTGATCTCACTGTGACACAGCACCATTCTAACATCAGACATATACACGATACATTCTACTCTTGGAAATAGTAACAGAGGAGGGAGAGTGAGGATAGGGTATGATACCTTTGATGGGTCCAACAAGTAGTTGATATGTTACAAGCTTGCGAACCTCTCAGGGTCGTTCATCGGGTTACCCACCCCGAGAGGTTGAAAAGCTTGTAACATAACTTGTTGGTCCAATAAAATATATCACACCCCTACTCCCTCTCCCTCCTTTGTTACTACATGGAAGGACCAAAACGGCTCCCCACCTTTCGTTGCCTAGACTAAGAAATAAAGATAGTGGGTTTGATTCAGAACCAAGAGTGACCTCTAAAAGCAAGTCTTTACACTGCGATAGTTCAGTTTCTGGGACTTTAACAATAATGCTGCTCTGACCCCATCGCAAATGTGGCGTTTCCTCCGACAGCTCATAGAAAGTTTTTGAGAAATATTGAACTAGAGCAGCTCCCTGCAATTCTTTTAAAACAAAACTTTGTAACAAATCAACCGAACTGCATTTCCACTTACCGTAGAAAAATATTGTTAATCTGTTTTCGGATAAATGCCCTAAGTCCAAGAAACTTGCCATAAATTCGGTGTAAGACTGTTTTTAAATAGTCCCTTTCACGGGGGTCTTCGCTGTCGAATAGCTCTAAAAGCTGAACAAGAAAATAGCAAAAATTAGCTTCACAATCCCTTCAGTGCTTTTGCGGCCACAAATCACAGTTGCCAATGATTTACAGGTGCTTATGGTATTAGAAGAGTTGAATCACATAAGGCAGGGGTTCTCAACTCCGGTCCTCAATACCTCCCAACGGGTCGGGTGTTAAGGTTACGCCAGCTTCAGCACAGCTGGCTCAATCAGTCTCTGCTCGGCACTGCTGTGCTGAATCTTGGATATCCTCAAAACCTGACCTGTTCAAGTACGAGACCCCAGAAATCCATGCTGGTGTCTTGATCCCAAGGCTTTTGTTTTATTTGTTATACAGTAGGTGTACTCTTGGCAGTCTGTACCTGTTGGAGACTGAAAGAAGCCTCTTAAGATTAAATGTATTTATGGAATGTGCAAAGAAACTTTGTAAGAATGCAAAGTGTTGTGTTGAATGTTTAGAACAGCATGTGACCACTGGACACTTTTTTAACTCTGTAATTGCTGGGGTGGGGGGGATTAAAATGATGTTAGATCTATATAGTCTACGCATCAATTGTTTGCAGGTGTATGCTATGTATGGTGATCATAATTAATAAATCCTGATGACCTTTTTTGAGTTTCCATTCTGATCAAAGACTTTAATGTGAAATTGTAAAGTACTTTGTCTTTCCTGTGTCGATTTAAAATAATATTTACTTAGACATTCCTAAAACAATTGTTTGGAGAACATTTACTAACGAGTGTGTGTGTGCCCATTATACCCACTAGGTGGCAGGAAAGATCACTTTTACAAAAAGGGAGTTCAGACACATTGCCATTCCTAAAAGGGGAGGAGATGGAGTACTAACCCCATCCAGGGCCAGGAACAGACTATCCCCAATGCGACTCCTCTACACAAACCCTTTAACAATACCAAGTCCTTAGTAACAGGAAGGTAAGTAGCAATATATGGCAGTATGAGGGGAGATATTGCTAGCACAGCATAGTCAACAATGCAGTTCCACCAGACCAAAAATTAGAGAAGTATTTTCATTATTTTTTATTAAATGTCTGCAAATATGGATCAGATCTAGTTAATCTATGATCAAATGCCCATCAGAAATGGGGACTATGATGAGGCAGATAGGAGTGGGGTAACCCCCAATTCAAAGATCAGGGCACATGTCTCTGTACGTTCTCCCTACCTAACAATTAGACTGTAAGCTCCTCGGGGCAGGGACTCCTCTTCCTTAATGTTACTTTTATGTCTGAAGCACTTATTCCCATGACCTGTTATTTATATTATCTCTTAATTATTTGATTACCATGTGTATTACTACTGTGAAGCGCTATGTACATTAATGGCGCTATATAAATAAAGACACACAATACAATACATGGTTTACAAACATGTTTAAGGTTAAACTAGAAAAAAAAAATCAAAAATACATACTTTAAAAAAAAAATAGGATTAAACTAGATGTGGGGTTTCCTTACACAAACATGTCACCTTCATTAGCTCAAGTTGGCACCATGATTGCACCTTAAGAAGGATGTGAATGGGAAGGAATGGATGCGTAGGGTGTGTGTATGTATATACAGTATATGTGTACACACACACACACACACACACACACACACACACACACACACACACACACACACGACTACTTCTGTATGTCAACTTCTTGGAGATCCCAAACCCAATTATGTAATGCTAGCAATAATTATTGTCTGATCGAGCCCAAATGCTCTTTAAGAGTCCAACCTTTCTTGATCGCAAGCAGCACAATTGGGGGAACCACATTTATTATGCATGACAGTCCTTCAGGTTTTAAAAATAATGTCTGAAAGATGTTATTTTTAAGAAATGTATTGAAACGTTTGCCTAATTTGCATGCTTAAAAGTGTTTAAGTGCCAGTCTGTTTATAAGCACTTACATTATATTTTAAAACTAAGGCTACGTTTATAGCATTGGCTACGGCGACTGCGACGTTGCGCAGCAAGTACATGTCCGTCGCGGGTGCCCATAGTGGGCGAGAGTGCGTGACGTCAGCCGTCGCAATCACCGGAAGCCAGAAGATTTTGATATTTCCAGCCATCGAGGGGTGACGTCACGGGCACATGAGCGGTTCAGCCAATGAGGGTGAACCACTCACGGCCATGTCCCGATCTCTGGTCTCCTGCACCAGAGTGCAGGAATCGCTGTAGGATGACGACGGCTGACGTCACCCGGTCGTGCCGCCATAGCCCCTACTATAATCTCGGCCTAAATTAGCAATGCAGAAAAGGCATAATAATGAACACTCAATATTGTGGTAACATTTAAATGTAGGATTACAGATTGTTTTAGGTCTGGGGTGCTCAACACCACTAACCAAGCTTCCCCCCCTATCAGGTTTTCAGGATATCCCTGCTTCAGTACAAGTGGCTCAATCAGATTCGACTGAGCCACTGATTGAGCCACCTGTGCTGAAGCTGGGATATCCTGAAAACCTCACCTTTTGGGGAGGCTTGAGGACTGGAGTTGAGCCCCCCTGGTTTTGGTTATACTCGACACATACTTTAAAAAAGGCAGCAATCGCGTCAAACTGATCATTTTAAGAATTGGATGTGTGGTGAGCAAGCTTTGCTGGGAAGTGGACACCAGAAATAGATGGTCAACTGACATTTGACCAGTCTTAGCCATAGAAAAGATAATGGTTGACTTGGTGTGGAGATGTTCAGTCATGTTCCCAAAGAATTTAAGATCTCAGTTTTCAACTCCTGGAAAAGATACCATTACGTGCCCACATTTAGGCCCTTACATGTGAGATGTGAGTGCAATAGTGGGTTTTTTTGCATTTCAAGAAGTATTTTTTAAACACACCAATATGTTTTTCTTTTTCACGCATGGAGACATATTCTTTATGGATTTATTTTTTTATGGAGCAACTTTTGAATAGCGCAAACATGTCAGATGGTTTCCAAAGCCTAGTGTGTCTTGCACTATGCTCTGCAGTTCTGCATATTATAGGCACGTATTACTTTGTGCAGCATTTATCCATGTTACCCTTGAATCAAAACCATAATAGTCAAGTGAGCCCCTCTCCATAGCCACGGTTTAAATATTGGTGTGTACGTTGGAAAAGTGGCGTAACAGATAAGTTGGGTAGTGTACCCAAGCTATGATTTTTTATTTTTAAAGTCCCCAGTACCCATGCAGTAGAAGTGTTATGTGGTAAGAAATGTCATAATACACTGTTTTCTTTACACTACACCATGGGTGGCCAACTCCAGCCCTCAAGGGCCAACAACAGCTCAGGTAGTCAGGATATCCCTGCTTCAGTGCAGGTGGTGCAGTCAACAGCTGAGCTACTGATAGAGCCACCTGTGCTGAAGCAGGTATATCCTGAAACCCTGACCTGTTGGTGGTCCTTGAGGACTGAAGATAGCCACCTCTGCACTGCACCATTTGCCCAAATGTCACACCTTTTGAAGCACACAAGTCTTTCAGTGCTGCTGTGCATTGCATCTCCATTACAATGCAATGCAGCAATGACAAATCAAACACGGAGTGAGTTTAATCAGACACACAGGGATAAGTTAAACAAAACTGATAATCGTGGATCAAAGTCCCTTCGAACTAAAGAAATATTTACTTTTGCAACATTACGATCCAGCATTTATTTATTTTTTGTCTTTATAGCGGATACCAGCAAATAAGAATGTAAATTTAATACGAAGACCATAAAAATTGACTTTGATGATGTACTTACCTGTAATACAAATTTTTGATCTATGTACTTTTTGGCAATACTGGGTTGAAATTCTTGGCTTTCCAAAAATCGTATGAAAAATTCATATACAAGCTGAAAGAAACAGATGGTGCAGCAAGTCAACAATTCCCTATGGTACATTCTTCTTTATCCTGCCGACACGTGAACAAACCAATGCTATTGATTGGGGATGTACAAGTAAAAGATTTTTTAGATGCCTGGCAGTATAGAAATGCACAAACTAATAAAAATGCAGAGTGAGGTTAACGTCGTCATGAACTAGCACGGGGGTGGCCAACTCCAGTCCTCAATGGCCGCCAACAGGTCAGGTTTTCAGGATCCCTGCTTCAGCACAGGTGGCTCAATCAGTGGCTCAGCCATCTGTGCTGGAGCACGGATATACTGAAAACCTGACCTGTTGGTGGCCCTTGAGGACTGGAGTTGGCCATCGCTGAATTAGCAAGTTACATTCTTTTTTTTTTTTCAAGTGGAACGGGTACACTGTATAGGGGCCAGGGTGTTAAGATTTAAAATTTGAGGCAATACAATGTAATTTTACAGGATAATCCCTTACTGGGAGGGATGTGCATTGGGCTTGTTTTACATTGCAGTTGCATAGCTTGAAAAGAAATAAAGCCGACCAACAACTATTGCAATGTCTGTGCTGCCATTTGAAATGGCTTTGAAATAGTGACATGTAAGCGGAGTGGTTCCAGTGTAATTATAGATATAGATATATATATATTCATATACATACCTGTAAATGTGGCCAGGATGCCTCAAGGGTGGGTTCATCTTCCTCGGGGTCAAACTCATTACTGTCGCTTGGTGGGAGGGTTCTAAAAATATTGCAGGAAACCTAGAAATATATATATTAAAAAAAGAAATTAAAAATGACTGTGTGAAATCCTTTTGGCTCCAAGCAAACTGTTGACAAAATATTATAAGGTTGTGCTCACCGTTTTAAACCATTTGCTTTAAATGATAAAACAATACTTCTATACGATCCAAGACTATTTCACTCACTGGCGTATCCTTAAGCTGCAATAGTGCCGCTCGGGGTCCTATTGCACGGAATCTTCCATTGAAGTCAATGGGAGGTTCCGTGTGATCGTGCCCTGATCGGCAGCATCGTAGCTTAATGAGTAACCCAGCAGTGAGTCAAAATAAGGAAGCTTCAAAGCAGAAAATAAACAAAGACCGAGGTGTGAGCACAGCCGTTCAAACAACATTAAAGGCATGTTACATCCGTCAGGGGGCCGCCATCTTATTTGTGGTGTCATTTGTAACACAGGTGTATTTTTGAGGCTTCTATTTTTGGGCTTGTGGTATTTAAGGAGAAGCAGCATTAGTAATTAATTTTAATGTACTCTGTCTCTGATGCTTCCAGGGTCATAAAGTGCATCACAAATCCAACAGACTGTTAACCATTTTACAGCAATACATTGACTTTCTATTAAGTAGAGTATTCAAAATAGCTTGACTGCACAATCCCCTCGTCTGTTTATATGCCCATAGACCTAAACAGAATTACATGGACTACTGACATCTGGGTTCTTCGGCTCAATAGACTCTTCGAGAAGGAAACAATGCCTCCACTTTGGCATCAGTCTTTAAATTTCCTCTTACGGATACTTAATTCTGCTGAGCAAGATACTTTAGGGTTTACAAAACTGAACAGAGATTTTTAATCGTCCCCAATCAAATTACATTCGATAGGTTGAGAGAAAATTTGGCAAAGCATTAGTCATCCAACACTTTTTTAAAAACCAAACTCAAATCAGCATACAGTCTAATTTGAATGCTAATTTGGGCAGGAGAAATTGTAATTAATTAAAAAGTGGTTAATATTTAACCCCACAAAGATGCACTAAGGCACCTGGGAATTCCCTTCTGAGCACTGCAGCTGCCAGTAAGGCAGAGGTCTCAACTACAGTCCTCAAGATCCCCCAACAGGTCATGGTTTAAGGATATCTCAGCTTCAGCCACTGATTGAGCCACCTGTGCTGAAGCAGGGATATCCTGACCTGTTTGGGGGGACAGGGGGGGAGCTGAGAACCCCTGCATTAAGGTGTGACACTGCAACATTGCAATTTCTCCAACTGAAAATTATTGAATTATAATGATGGTTGACACTTTGATTTTACCAATAGTGAGGAATACAATTAGTTATTTTAACAGTGCTATAATACAGCGGTGCGCAAACAGGGGGGTGAGGGGGCACGAGATTGTCTGTGGGGGGCGCAGGGTTTACAGAGGCCCTGCGCGATTCCCGAAGGCACTTAAATTAAGTGCCGGGGGACCGGCGAAGGCCTCTGTAAACCTGACTTACCTTGGCTCCGGCGGCTTCTTGGACACATTGCCATGGCAACGCGGCTTCACAAATGATGCAGCGAGGTCATGTGACGTCACATGACGCCGGAGCCAAGGGGGGAGCGCGGAGAGAGGGGAACTGCCGGCAGGGGGGCACGGGGAAAAGTTTGTGCCCCCTTGCTATAATATACCACATTATATATTTTAATAGGCTGCGATAAAGAAAGAGAAAACTTTTTCCTAGGCACCAAATAGAAGTCCGAGCATTTGAGATTACAGATCTGAAGAAGCCATAAAAGGATCCACAAATTACTTTTTGGGATTCTCTCATTTAAAGATATTTCTTTTAATTCTGTACACATAAATAAATAAATAAATACTCTCATTATGACAAATGGTTAAAGAGTTCACAATAATTTAAAACAATTCTAGATGAGGAAAATTAGAGCCTTGTGATGATGAAGGGGGTACCAGTGTAAGACCCAAGAGGATTAGAACCTACAACAGGTGAAGAAGCATTGAACTAAACAGATGCTGGCTTCAGAAGCGGTGGATGAAGGCCATCAATGCTACGTTTATAGATGAAATCCGGAAAATCAATAGAACAAAAATAGGTTCCTAAAGTAATTTCTGAATCTTCTGCATGGAAAACATACAATGCTTTTGGTATGGGTGGCAGGTTACAAACTTCAGTGCTACAGGCAGTATGTGTATATAATATATATTTATTTTTTTTCTCTTAAAATCAGGTAGTATCTAGGTTTTCCATGTAGATAATGAAAGCAAGAGAACAGATCATCTTATTACTGTTCAATGGTTTCCATAGTACTAAGAGACTGCATCAAAGAAGTAGAAAGTCTATCTAAAACTTGTTAGATACAGACAGAAAGTTGTCTGACTTAGACTTTGTAGTCTTATTTCAAGTTAAAGGGACATTCTCACGCAGTGACTCAGAAAAGCTTTTTGAACTTAGTATTATTGGCTTCCACAGAAAGGTTCAAATCACCAATAAAATCATAGTTTCACTTCTTTGTATCTTGAGTAAAATTAATAGGTTTTGCGTTCCTTCTGCTCTGCTACTCAAGCAAAATCAGGTCATGTTTATCTGTTGGATTAATGATGGCTACATTACTATTTTGTAAACAAAGAAAAAATAACCATCAACCTGTGGCTAGGAAGGCTGACAAAGAACTTCATAACCAGAAGACATTAGATACAGCTTGTAAAAACCTTCCACTCTTGATTACCATGAAAATGCTCAATTAAAAACATTGGAAAATACCTTTAATGGCCTTTAAAAAAAAATATATATATATATATATATATATATAGGTGTCAATCAGTCTAATTTAACCTAATGGGAGGCACTGTCCCTTTAAATGACAGACAAAACGTGATGAATGGCATTGTAGGTGTTACATAGCAACTCAACGCCTCCAATTCACACTTGGCAAGACACCCACTGAAGCCAAATATTGTAGGACTGTATACCGGCAGTATCTTCACCAGCAAAATTGTCTTTATACATAAACCACAAATGACAGTATTGCAAATCAATTTAGCATCACTTTAGGTGGTTAAAATGGGTGGAAAGTTCCAATTCCAAATGATAAACACACAACCTTCAAAGCACAGGATGAAAAACTCATCAAGAGTTAAACGTTGAGGAAAAGAAAGCTAGGACCTAGAAATAATGAACATCTAACAGCATTGTAAACAGCCATGAACAGGAAGAAACTATTCTGCTGCTGTGATGAAAGTGCCTTTAATTCGAAGTCCGTCTCCATCCCCCACAACCACTGCTATCCCATTGTTTGAGACCAAATGACCCAAGCAGATACAGCTTTTTCTGGGGGGCTAAAGGCATTATAGACCAGCGGCTAGTAGCCCATTAAACTGCTATTTGATTTTAAAACTATACTGACCATGGCAATTTCTTTCCAGACATTCTCCCCCCCCCCCCCCCTCCAAAAAGAACACAAAAAGTTTATATAAATAGTGTGGTTTGGGAAACATTAAATATTTGCTATTGTGGCACACTTGATAATCTCTCCTTACATTATTATTTTAGATATTTGAGCACAACTGAGGCAGACAGCCGATTGGCCGAAGAACATGCTCATCTTAGGAGAAAGACATCTGCAGTCTCAAACCAACAGCCCCCCAACGATTTGTATCCCCAAGTATTTGTACACAGGGTAAGCGCTTTAATAAAGAAGAATGCTCTGTGGTTGTGTTATTAAACTCACCATTCTAACTACTTCCGGATAAGTCTGCTCTGTCAAACAGCCTCTGCTTATTGTTACGTAGTCCACCAGTTCATTCAGAGTGGAGCGCTTGTATTCTTTCATTTTAAGATCCGATAGTGTATCCATGAAATCAAAAATGACACAGCACTGCTGAAGTTTCTTTAGGAAGAGTTCGGCTTGCTCGGTGGTCGGGATGTCTGTGGAATGAAAAAGGAAAGGTTTGTGAGCCGTGTGATTCATTAACCCTGTCACAACCAAAGAGAGAGAGAGAGAGAGAGAGACATGGAGAGGGAAATGAGTGCGTTCACACAAGCTCGGCACTGTCAATATTCTTATTTCGAGGCCAGATGCACCAAGCTCCGTTATGCGCCTTAACCGAGGTTAACGCCATGCTCAAAGTAATGCTGTATCCGGCAAGGACAATATCCAGGGATTGAACAAGTTTTTCTACAATGGAGCGAAAATACTCTTCTAAACATAAACATAACATTATTATGGGGATGTAAAGAACGGGATGTAAAGAACGTGAAAAGTTATAGCTTAACGTGGAGTTACTCCCACCCCAACCTTGAAATTGGGCTTATGCAGTGGTGCATAGGTGTAACGCCAAAGTTAAGGCATGATTTCATTAACCGTTATTTTCCTCTCCAGCAAAAGTCCCATTTCAGGGCCTGGGTAGGAGGACCGCCAAGCCTGATCGAAACACAGTTAATTGGAAGACAACGCAACGTTACCCTGCAATAACGGGGCGTTCGGAGATGTACAGTACATTTTTGAAGGACATTTGCACAGTTCAAATATATATCTTATCACATACAGTATGTTTCCTACCACATGTACATGGGCAGAACAGACTTGGTAAAGATCAGTTTAGTGTTACATCGTTGGCAAAAGGATACGATGAGCATCGGATGCAAAAAACATAAAAATGCTCAGTCATCGGGGCTCGCTGAGATAGGACAATGAAATCAGACAAAGGAAGAGGGAAAAGGCAAGTTACCTAGCAAGCTGCACTCGTCACTATTACCATAAATCACCTTGTACACATGAGAAGTCCATGCCACAGCATCCCACAACTTACGCTTGTAAATAAATAACCTTCATAGAACACACATGTATACACAGTGTTTAGAATGTGTTTACCTGTTGCTAGAGCAACCTTTTTATCATGGTGCTAAACAGGGAACAGAGCATAGCCAGCCTATGGCTTATTTCAATTCATAGATATTTTAGAGCATCTCATTTTCCATAAATGTAGGGTGTTTGCCTGGCAATTAGGAACACATAGACATAACTACAGAGAAACTAGATAAATGGGCTCCCCCCCCCCCCCCCCCCTTTCTTTCTCTTCTTTTCTCTGTTCTTCTCTGTTCTTTTCTAAATTCTACGAGAGTCACGCAAGGAAGCGGCTGCTTCCCTAGCACAGACTAAGATGTGGAAACAGATCATATTAACACAAAAACTATGTTAAAACGAACATTTTATTTAAGCACTGATAACGAATTGTAGAGGTTTTTTTTTGTTTTAAACACAACTGGTAATACTTGAACAATATATGTGTACCAATGTTGAATATTGTTGTGTCTCTCCAAAACAATAAAAAAAATTGAAACATAAATGTAGGGTGTAGACAAGCGAATGCAAATGGCCATCTGCTAAACCTTCAATGCTTTTGGCCACACACACACACACACACACACACACACACACACACACAACACCACACACACACACACACACACTACACACACACACACACACACAACACACACACAACACACACACACAAAACACCACACACACACCCACACACAACACTTTTACAGCTGTATAATGGCAGAATCACTGGCCCAAAGAGAGCCCATCTAAATTTTGTGCTGAAGAGTGAAAAAGCCTAACCCAACAGGTAGGTTTTCAGGATATCCCAGCTTCAGCACAGGTGGCTCAATCAGAGGCAGCCTCTGATTGACCCCCTGTGCTGAAGCTGGATTCATTGAAAACCTAACATGTTGGGGAGAGGGGGGTATTTGAGGACTGCAGTTTAACACCCCTGCATTAGGAGTTATCTACTCCGTAAACCCATTTTCTCTACACTGTCAATAGAACTAAAATTGTACTATATCACGTGTGTATTATTTCTTTAAATACTTCGACAGCATTTAAATGATCAATAATACAAGTTGATCTGGCAGACGAAGTTACACCATAATAAAGTTATCATAGCTCAAACAATACAAGTCCATTGTAAAAATGATCACTTGGTAGTAATAATAATAAAACACACAACCCCAGCAAGCTCTTTTTGGGAACCCCTGAGCCCCCACAAAATATATATATATATACATATAAATGTCAAAAAGGAGTGCTATTGAGCGTGGCATATGTATACAACAGATGACAGAGAAGCCCAATGCTACATCCAACATGACAAAAATACACAGTAAAATACTTATATATTCTCTTGAAAAAGGGTCGTTTAGTTTAACCCTTTGGCCAAAGCATTGTAAGCCACGACAAGGCAGACACCTGTTCGCAAGTCTGCCTTGTCGTGGCTCGCAAGCTTACAATGCTTTGGCCAAAGGGTTAAACTAAATGACCCTTTTTCAAGAGAATATATAAGTATTTTACTGTGTATTTTTGTCATGTTGGATGTATCATTGGGCTTCTCTGTCGTAGTAATAATAATAATAATAATAATAATAATAATAAGTCAGGAAATAAATTAAAAGCAAAAGCATTTAAAAAAAAAAAGTCAAATCAGGGAGAGAAGATAGTTGACATATTTAACCCCTACTTCAACGTGTATTAGGGAGCACAGCAGAAACAGGAAGATGCCGGATTCCTAAGAGTCTGGAACCATCAGATGTAAAGACAAACCTCTGGCCTCATTCCAGCACCACCCGTGGGACAGACACAATACCAAGCAGAAAAATAGTTTGTTTGATGGCCCAGGTTGTTACGCAGCTGTAACACAGTATTCCCTTAAAGGACTGCTTTTGTCAAAATAGAGCAGGGGTGCAGAAAGTGTGTGTGAGGGAGGAGCAAGATTTCTCTGGGGGAGGGGGGACGGCTGCAGAGGCCCCCGCACTCTTCCCCACGGCATTTAAATTAAGTGCCGGGGGATCGCGTGAGGCCTCTGCAGTGTCTCCTACCTGGTCTTCGATGATGCATCGCCATGGCAAGACAGCATCAAATGATGCTTCAGGTCGCGCAACATCACGTGACCCAGTGCGTCATTTGACACCAGATTTTTAGGTAAGGGTGAGGCGCGCAAGCACAGGGGCTAGCAGGCAGGGGGGCACAGCGCACAAAGTTTGCGCGCCCCTGGTATAGAGCACAGTATGATTGCCATATTGTCTTTCAGATTTGTAGGATTATTTTAGGTTACCTCAGGGGTACACAACATTTTCTGGGGTTGGGGGCTATGCGCTTAGAGGCCCTGAGCTCTTCCCCACAAGGGAAAGCGAGGCCTCTGTATATCCCGCTTACCTGGTCAAATGACCACAAGATGACGCCGGAGAAGGGGAGGGGAAGACAAAAAAAGTCTGCGCACCCCTGCTCTACTCCAGTCCTCGTGACGCCTCACCACCCCCCCCCCTCCCCGGCCACATTTTAAGGTTATGGTTGTCCCAGCTTCAGCACAAGTGGCTCAGTCTCCGACAGCCTCTGATTGAGCCACCTGTGCTGAAGCCAGGATATCCTTAAAACCTGACCTGTTTGGGGGTGGACCTTGAGGACTGGAGTTGAGCGCCTCGGGTTATATTATCTTCTAGTGGACCAGTACGATAGTTCTTGATAAATCAGAATTGAAAACATGTTTTTGAGATCTACAAAACCTCTTCTCTACTGGAGAGAGATTTGGCAAAATGGTTTGAGTAATGTCACTAGTAATACAGGAAGTATTATTCCGATGTCCCTTTCCCATGCTGCGGCCTGAAACAAAACGAACAGAAAAGCATACAGCTTGCATTGATCCTGTACGCATACAGCATGAATTTCTACTGTCAGATAATTGCATATGCCATGCAACCAATACATTCCAATCTATGTAAAAGAAAAATGGAGAGAAAAAGCAGACAACATGACAGAGAAATACAAAAATAGAGTGTGGGGGAGTCAATGTAGGTATTTTTTCCCTATTACACAAATACACTTTTCTGTTCTTCCTTTCAGGGATCTAGTTTAATACAACCTATCATCACAGTATTAAAGGAGTTAGACGGAAATAACAACTTCTATGGATACTATAAAGCTGCTTTTGTGACTCTTCAATTGTTGGTTTGTGGCCTACCTATATAACTCCATATATTGTAAAGTTGATGAAGTTACTTAAACTTGTTTAAAAAAAAAAAAAAAAGAGAAGGTGCTTTCAGTATGTCCAGAAGAGTGAACGAACTGTTCAATAAAACAAAAACACTGCCAGAGGAAGGAAGTGTGGCACTGTCTTAAACAATAGACATGACATATCCTGGCTGCAGAAAATTCTGGCAAACCTAGTTTAACCTGGACAAGGAAAATCATGTATATACGTTGGAGTAAAAATAGTGCGACTATGAAACATCTGCAATATTCAAAGTACTGTAATGGTAGGACGCTTCGCAGAGGGGTGAGGTGGTGTAAAGTACTGTAATGGTAAGGACGCGTCACAGAGGGGTGAGGTGGTGTAAAGTACTGTAATGGTAAGACCTTCACAGAGGGTTTAGGTTGTGTAAAGTACTGCAATGGTGAGCTTCACAGAGGGGTGAGTGGTGTAAGTACTGTAATGGTAAGGACGCTTCACAGAGGTGAGGTGGGGTGTAAGTACTGTAATGATAAGACGCTTCACAGAGGGGTGAGGTGGTGTAAAGTACGTAATGGTAAGGACGCTACAGAGGGGTGAGTGGTGGTAAATTACTGTAATGGTAAGAATGCTTCAAGAGGGGTTGGTGGTGTAAAGTACTGTAAAGTGGTAAGGACGCGTCACAGAGGGGTGAGGTGGTGTAAAGTACTGTAATGGTAAGGGCGCGTCACAGAGGGGTGAGGTGGTGTAAAGTACTGTAATGGTGATGCTTCACCGAGGGGTGAGGTGGTGTAAAGTACTGTAATGGTAAGGGCGCGTCACAGAGGGGTGAGGTGGTGTAAAGTACTGTAATGGTAAGGACGCGTCACAGAGGGGTGAGGTGGTGTAAAGTACTGTAATGGTAAGGGCGCGTCACAGAGGGGTGAGGTGGTGTAAAGTACTGTAATGGTAAGAATGCGTCAAAGAGGGGTTAGGTGGTGTAAAGTACTGTAATGGTAAGGACGCGTCACAGAGGGGTGAGGTGGTGTAAAGTACTGTAATTGGTGATGCTTTCACCGAGGGGGGTGAGGTGGTGTCACGTAACTTTGTACTGGAAGGCGGCGTCCACCGAGGGGGTGAGGTTGGTTGTTTTGTAAATTACGTAATGGGAAGGCCGCGTCACAGAGGGGTGAGGTGGTGTAAAGTACTGTAATGGTAAGGACGCTTCACAGAGGGGTTAGGTGGTGTAAAGTACTGCAATGGTGACGCTTCACAGAGGGGTGAGGTGGTGTAAAGTACTGTAATGGTAAGGACGCTTCACAGAGGGGTGAGGTGGTGTAAAGTACTGTAATGGTAAGGACGCGTCACAGAGGGGTGAGGTGGTGTAAAGTACTGTAATGGTAAGAATGCGTCAAAGAGGGGTTAGGTGGTGTAAAGTACTGTAATGGTAAGGACGCGTCACAGAGGGGTGACCCAGAACACCCCTTCAACCCCTCGGTGACCGGCGATCACCATGTACAGTAATCTGACTTAACATGCACATAGTAACCCCAGTCTCGTGATGCGTCCTTAACTCATTACAGAAGGGCTACCTTTTTACACACCCCCGGGGTTCGATTGCAGGGCCCGTACAGTATGTTCTCTGTCATAGCGAGAAAGGCCAGTGTTTTCAGCAGCAACTCAGCCCTCCCGCTCAGCTCACAACTCACAACCATCCGTTAGCGTGATGATGCAAGTCCACGCAACCCAATTCATGACTTCAACAGGGTGAAGCGCAGATTTAAATACCTTCCTGGTTGCCTAGCAACTATAGCACATGCACATCAAGCAATAGCAATAACATCTCAATGCAACTGTACCGGATTCCCATCACCCAGGTGGAGACAGCCATCAATGTTATTGGTCTGGGGTACCGATGCTATTGGGTGAAGGGGTAGCAGCAGATATTTAAACCCGTGCTGAATCAAACTAGGTTGGATTACGTGGATTTACATAGTCACGCTAACGGATGGTTGTGAGTTGTGAGCTGAGCGGAGGGCCGAGTTGCTGCTGAAAACGCTGGCCCTTTCTCTCTATGACAGAGAACATACTGTACGGCCCTGCATCGCTGGATGAAACCGCTGGAAGAGTTCTCCTGGCTTCAGTTACAGTGAATTGCAGTAACTCCGCGAGTGACATCTTGCGATCCAAAGCAAATTTCTCTAAAAATATTTTTGCACATCTCCTTGTGAGTACATCTATGTCTGCACATTATATTCACATCTCTTTACATTGCTAGCTATGGAGCACGCGCTTCTTTTTGACACCACACCGCACAACGCACACGCAGCATCGTTGGTCCAGGTGCACAATATGGAGGAATGCAGATGCATAGATATGGAATCGTTACTCATGACGTGTGCAATAACAAAAAACGTCTTTATTAAAATATCGACATTGTGGTCCATGCTGCGGAAGGTTATTTTTTTTTTCAGCACAGTCCTGAGAGTCTTTGTTTATCTGAGGGGGAGGGCAACAGAGTGTCGGTGCGTACTATTATATTTTGTCCCCCATTGTTTTTTGTTGTTTTTTTAATATTATTGTGCACGTCAACCACTTGAAATATTCTCCTTTGAGAGCAAAACAAGCAATATGCAACAAATACAGTTATTAAAATTGGTCTATTGACATGTTTTGTTCCATTTATTTCATGTCAAATTTGCAAAAACAACAAATAAAATAAAAACAACAGAACAATAATAAATATATTACAGACAGTGACAACTAACTGCCAGCGATTATGTGAAATGTCGTCCTGAGAATATAGAGGTGAGCGATGCGATTGTATACAGTATGCATTTCCCAATATACTGCGTCCTGGAAAAGTTACGTTTAAAATAAATTCAGGTAAAACAGAGAAAAGGTAAAAGAAAGAAGCAAAATCCTGTGTAACCTTCCCGGCAAACATCTTATTTGAGTTTCAGCCAAGGGTGCTGAGCAAGCTTTATTTTAACACACACACCACACCACACACACACGACACCACACACACCCACACACACACCCACACACACACAACACACACCACCCACACACACACACACACGTCACACCACACACACACATCACACACACACACACCACACACCACACTCTTTAACCAGATTACTGGGTGCTACGTATTAATTTGACCTTTTAATGATGTTTTCACAAACTGGCGCTGTGTCAATTTGTTTTTGTATCTTTCCATCTATGTAGTAAATCATTCATTGTTGTCTTCGTACAAAGTTACATCTGATAAAACTTCTCCCTGCTTCACTGCTTTGACAGTATTCATGCAGGAGCTGCTGCTCAACGTGAACTAATAACCTGTGGTCTCAGATACTCCCGCTACCCTGGGGGATGCATTGGAGTGATCGTGTAGTTGAAAACTAGCTTTCCTTTACGTTTTCTGTGCTGATGGGGCCAGGGTGGTTCGATGGCAAAGTAAACGATCAGAAAACTTTGAGAAAACTTTGTATGGCCAGATTTTAGATGGTTCCCCCTATATTGGGGAAAAATGACCAAGCCCTAGAAGTGTTTTCCCCCCTACTGATGTCAAAAGACCAATGGATTTTTAAATGGAAAGTGTAGCAGGACATATTGCTCTGTGGCAATAACAGATGGCACGGCTAGGACACCTTAGAATGCTAAGCCTTCTCTATCTGCAATTTTTCCTACCGCTACAAAATGGAGCAGAACAGCATCCCGATGTTTAAAACACAAGCAAACATATGTAAAGTTGATGGAACCTTATTATTTATGTGGCTTCCCTATTCAAAAATCCCTCTACTTATTGGTGAGCAGTTGAAAGACAGGCAATGGAACGACGTCGCCCGAAAACACAATGTATTGCCAGCGACGTGACCATTTGGAAGCCGGTCAAATTTGATTTTTCAGAGGCTGTCGCCACCATGTGACAGCCTCTGAACCAATCAATGACTTGGTCCTCTCTCGCGACGTCGCCGCAAAGCAATTACAACCTTTCGCTAGCGCACTACTATAAGCGCGGCGCTAAGTTTTGGTAGGTCTATATACTTCCAAAACATAGCAAAAAAGTTGTTATTTTGTCTTAACTTGCGCTGAAATATACCTGTGCCACGCAGTGTCTACGTCCTAATCTGAGTTGCGCCATTCTTGGTTATCTGCGTCCGCCGCTGAGATGAGAGGATTTATAGCGCAAGTGGGCAGGAGTAAGGGTGGGCGTTACATTTGGCATATTAAAAATAAATAGCAGTTTGCATTACTTTTGTCGGTGTTCCGTGTTAGTTTCTCTCTGTCACTCATAACAGTGACGTAAATCTCTTTAGCGTGCAGTGTGCGCCAAATTCCAAAACTGAACTTCATAATATAATATGGCGTTTCAGACAAGGACAAAAAATGCTGATTTTTCTGACGCAACGTGTCAGTACACAAATACCTGGATACATAGAGCCCTTAGATTGATATGGCACCGGTTCTCTGCTAATGGCTGACGCGTGGGCAATAGAAGGTAGCCCATTTTTGTGACAAGCAACGTCCTGTGTACCTACTTGCCTGAAAGTTCCTCTTGATTGTAAACCTTTTGTGTCTGTAAAGTTTCACATAGCTCATTATAACTGGGTTAAACCAGTATATCAACCACAAGCCCTTCATTACTTTGAGCACATGCCTCACAACTGTTTTTTTGAGTTTGTGAATTGTTCTCGTCCGGACAATTACACATTAACAACACATTCTTTTTACACATTCTTTTTTTCCCTTTACCTTTGCGTGTTATATATATAATATTGGCCCAAGCAGCACCCGTTTTGTACTAGGTGGCGAGTACATTTTTTTTGTGTGGCGAGTACATTTTTTGGTGATTTGTCAACGTGTGTGTGTGTGTGTGTGTGTGTGTGTTTGGGTTGTGGTGTTTGTGTGTGTGTGTGTGTTTGTTGTGTGTGTGTGTGTGTCTGTGTGTATTATATCTATATATATAATATATATATTCATATATAATATATACACACATTTTATAATATGTATTTATTTCCCATTGACGTAAACGGACCCAAATCAACAATGTTTCTAAATAACTTGCTATTAAACTGAAGGCCTTGAAATTAAATCAGGGGTGGCCAACACCAGTCCTCAAGGGCAACCAACTAGTTAGGTTTCCAGGATATCCCTGCTTCAGCACAGGTGGATCAATCAGTGGCCTAGTCTTTGACCGAGCCACCTGTGCTGAAGCAGGGATATCTTAAAAACCTGACTTGTTGGTGGCCCTTGAAGGCTGGTGTTGGCTACCCCTGAATTGTTCTCTACTCTTGCAATGTTTACGGAATCTGAAGGCCTACGACGTTGAGAATATAGAATGAAAAGATTTGTATTTAAAGGTTAAACTTGTAGACACCTGGGCTGAAACTTGGAAGGGAGTTGACTTCCTTCAGCTTCTCTGTTGTGATGACACTGGTTACTGAATGAGACCTTACATCCCTTTCCCCTGACTGGTTCTCTGGGGGAAGGTGGACTGTGAGTGGAAGAAATACTTGACTGACATTTTTTTTAGAAATTGGTATAACCAAGAAAGAATTACAAATCTAATTGTCAGAGAAACAAATAAAAAAGGTAAATATTTGCTCAATAGTGAAATTACACTTATTTAAGGATGTCAATTTATAGCGGTGTTTGGCTTACAAAAGTTAAGGAGCAAGAAAAGCTCCCCTTTCAGTCAGCATGGTTCCCAAAGAAGAAATGGGGGAAAAAAAAAAAAAAAGTGGTGGGGGGGAGCAAGATGCGCCTAGTGGGGGGTGGGGGGGCAAAGTGTGTTGGACGCTTTAGGTGGGAATCGAGGGAATTGATTGGTTTGGTTTGTCGATGAAAATCAAGTCTGCAAAACATTGTTCCTGGACAATCATTAAACCTCTTCTTCCCGTTACTCAATGTTTGGCAAGAAAATAAAGACATTTTTGTATGGTGTTTTTTTTTAGGACTTCCTCCCCCCTCAAGAATGGAGATGGCAAATACAAATATTTTAGGGAAAAGGGAAAGACCCATGTAATAGACTTCTACCAAACCTGAAGGCAATATTGTTGAAGACAATAACAGCAGCAGGTTAGTACAAAACAGTAATAAGGAAAACAACAACAACACAGGACTGAAAATGGGGTGTGTCTTGCATAACTAGCTTGTGGGTAACATTTGGTGAGGGCATCCGAAGTCCAACACATTTTATGTCCATTCATGAATCACGCGAAGAAGAAACTAGGCACGTTACATGATGAGAAACTGCAGATTTACATGTATTGAACCAACTTTAGACTTGATTGGATCTTGGATCATTAGACCACAGACAATGAAAGTTACAATTAACTCTTTCTCTTCAACCTTTTGCAATAACCTTAATCACAAATGAAAAAACAATTCCAACCACACACACACACACACACACACACACACACACACACACACACACTCTTTAACCAGATTACTGGGTGCTACTATTAATTTGACCTTTTAATGAGTATTTCACAAAACTGGCGCTGTGTCAATTTGTTTTTGTATCTTTCCATCTATGTAGTAAATCATTCATTGTCTGTCTTCGTACAAAGTTACATCTGATAAAACTTCTCACCTGCTTTGACAGGGATTCATGCAGGAGCTGCTGCTCAACGTGAACTAATAATCTGTGGTCTCAGATACTCCGCTGGACCCTGGGGGATGCAGTTGGAGTGATCGTGTAGTTGAAATACTAGCTTCCTTTACGTTTTCTGTGCTGATGGGGCCAGGGTGGTTACGATGGCAAAGTAAACGATCAGAAAAACTTTGAGAAAACTTTGTATGGCAGATTTTAGATGGTTCCCTATTTGGGAAAAATGACCAAGCCATAGAAGTGTTTTCCCCCTACTGATGTCAAAAGGAACCAATGGATTTTAAATGGAAAGTGTAGCAGGACATATTGCTCTGGTGGCAATAACAGATGCACGGCTAGGACGACCTTAGAATGCTAAGCTTCTCTATCTGCAATTTTCCTACGCGCTACAAAATGGAGCAGAACAGCATCCCGATGTTAAAACACAAGCAAACAATATGTAAAGTTGATGGAACCTTTATTATTTATGTGGCTTCCCTATGCAGAAAAATCCCTCTACTTATTGGTGAGCAGTGAAAGACAGGCAAGGAACGACGTCGCCCGAAAACAAATGTATTGCCGAGCGACGTGACATTTGGAAGCCGGTCAAATTTGATTTTTCAGAGGCTGTCGCCACATGTGACAGCCTCTGAACCAATCAATGACTTGGTCGCTCGCGACGTCGCCGCAAAGCGAATTACAACTTTCGCTAGCGCACACTATAAGCGCGGCCTAAGTTGGTAGGTCTATATACTCCAAAACAATAGCAAAAAAGTTGTTATTTTGTCTTAACTTGCGCTGAAATATACCTGTGCCAGGCAGTGTCTATGTACTAATCTTGATTGCGCCATTCTTGGGTATATCTGCGTCCGCCTGAGATGAGGGATTTATAGCGCAAGTGGGAGGAGTAAGGGTGGCGTTACATTTGCATATTAAAAATAAATAGCAGTTTGCATTACTTTGTCGGGTGTTCCGTGTTAGTTTTCTCTGTCACCATAAAGGTGACGTAAATCTCTTTAGCGCAGTGTGCGCCAAATTCTAAAACTGAACTTCATAAATATATGGCGTTTCAGACAGGAAAAAAATGCTGATTTTTCTACGCAACGGTGTCAGTACACAAATACCTTGATACATAGAGCCCTTAGATTGAATATGGCACGCGGTTCTCTGCTAATGGGCTGACTGTGGGCAATAGAAGGTACCCAATTTTTGTGACAAGCACGTCCTGTGTACCTACTTGCCTGAAAGTTCCTCTTGATTGAAACCTTTATGTTCTGTAAAGTTTCACAGAGCTCATTATAACTGGGTTAACCAGTATATCAACCACAAGCCCTTCATTACTTTGAGCACATGCCTCACAACTGTTTGAGTTTGTGAATTGTTACGTCCGGACAATTACACAATTAACAACACATTCTTTTTACACATTCTTTTTTTCCCTTTACCTTTGCGTGTGTATATATATAATATTGGCCCAAGCGCTCAGAGCACTCCTGTACGATCTCCTCCTCCGTTTTTTGCTCCAACTGGCGCGTCCGGCAGCGGAACCGGAAAGGGGGATCTGAACCGGATGTCCTGCAGTGTGCTGGGTCCCTCTGTCAATGAGCTCCGGCAGGGAACTACGCGTTTCGCAATAAGCTTCGTCAGGTTCCTTTTTAAGCATCACAACATGTATGCATAGTGTATGCACATGTCTTCACTGTCAACATGTCTTCACTGTCAACCCATTAAAGACCTTTTAATTCATTTTGACTTTTGGTTTGCACATTTCTTTTTGGTCATTTGGTGACACGGGGAGAGAGGAGACACTCACACACCACCCATCGGGGGACAACTCTGCTGGAACAACCAGGACCCATCCATACAGGACATTACCCTCTGAGGGCAAGGACTCACATCAGGCCGTGTGAGTTTAATGTATATCTGAGATCCGTATATGAGTCTGTATTACCCACACCAGTCGTTGAGGGAGAGAGAGACACCACACAAGCGTGTGAGTCACTGGATCCATATATTTATGTATTCTGTGATTAGTTAGTGGGAACCCACCATCCATCCCACCACTTCACTCCTAACCCAACCACACGAATACACCTGGCCCACGCTCCCCACGCACCCCTCCCCTTTTCCCCCCAATCCCCCAATGTGGACATGATACACTAATATCGTGTTTTATTTTTGATTCTTGTCTTAAATACTGCATCCGGATCCACTATATTCGTGAGGTCCACGAGGTTCGCGCTGACCATCTTCACACCACTACTGCAACGTTGAGAAGGACACGGGATTCCCTTCTCCAAGGTCAAGCAGCAACCACAAAATCAACAAAAAGGGCCAGTATATGTTTTTCTACACACCCTTTTGCACCACAAACACCAAAACCATATTTTATATTTTAACAGAGTAAGGCATTACAACAACTTTTTAAGCCACAAAATTTAGGGAGCGCCCCAGTCCAAATAACCTCTAGTCATTCAGCTGACAGATACAGGCTTCAAATAATCCAAGTTTATGCCCCAACATCGAGTCACTCAGACAATGAAGTAGAAGACTTCAACCATAAAAATCAACTAACGTAAATGAAATTGCCACCTCAAGATCATTATGACAGATTTCAATCCAAAAATCCGTCCTTAGAAGAGGAAGCAATAGCTGGAAAGTATGGTTATGGTAACAGGAATGAACGTGGAGACAGATTGGTTGAATTTTCCGAATGTGAAAACTTCTACATTGAGAATTAAATGTACTATATCCTACAGTAGCATTAGAGTGAAAGAGGCGGTGCAGCTGCCTTGGAGGAAAAAAAAAAAAACGTGAACCGGACTGCTGTCTTCTTGGTACAAAAATTACTTTAATGGAACATTTAAAAACACAGCAAGAGAGTTTACTTTTTTTTTTCTCCAAGGCAGCTGCACCGCCTCATTCCCTCTATTTCTTCATTTACCTTGCCTGGTAGGAGCACGCCGACAGTATCCGGATTCCCACGGTGTATCGTGTGAGTAACCGTTCATTTGTATGCACTTGCTACACTTGCCATGTTATTGTTACTACTGGCTATGATGTTTACCACTGGATACTCATCCAAGACTTACCTTGCTCGCAAGGCTATGGAGTAAGCATACCAAGAGGTGTCTTTAAAGTGCTTGGATTGCAATGCACAACATACACCATTGACTGTGTGGGATATTGATCACCGGCTTATATTACTGTCTACAAGCAAAAACAAAAGGAGATCGTATGGTTCATATGTTGAATATGTTTGTACATGGACATTTATCTGGCTAGCATCGCTGGGGGTTGTTTCTCCCATTTTCTCTGTTTATATCCTACACTAGCTAACAAGAAACGTGACTGAAGATTGCACAGTCCTTAAAGCTGCAGTTCAGTCTTTTTTTTTACTTCAATAGTTTCATGTGGGCAATCTCTAATTACCTAAAGAACTGCAAAGCTGCCGGTCAATTCGTTCTCCGTCTATTGATCGGCAAAGTTTGGCGACATCTTTAAATATGGGGAATGTAAATCGTTGCTATAGGAACAAGCATGCTTGCTAAAATAGAATACAAGAAAATTGGTCTTTCAAAGTTGTTGTTTTTTCTAAACAGAAAATGCAAAAAGTATTTTTTCTTACTACAGAACTGATTTATTAAAAAAAACACACATGCAGGATATTGACTGAACTGCAGCTTTAAATCGTTTTGACACCAGGTGTGATAACCGATTGGATTGCAGCAAATTGCATTTGAACGCGAAGATGGAAAGAAGAAAATTGATTAAAAAGACAAAAAAAACAAGATCAATAACCTCAACAACGTACAATTTCAACTAGAACTGAAAAATCGCTTCAGCTTGCTCAAAATGCATGGGGACACTAAACAAACAATTAGGAAAAAAAAAAACTCATGAGAAATGAATGAAGATTGTACTTGAAAGCGCAGAAAAAAAAAAGTGGGGGAACCTCTAACAAAAAACGAGATCAGAAAATATCTGATGAGACGAAGCAATTACCGAGAAGACAAGAAATGAAGCAATCCCAAGACGCAAAAATAACTTACTGTGCAGAGCTGTGGAAGACAATTCGCAAGATGTAGAAGGCTGAGATTATAGTAGCGATCCCTGCACCGAGGTCTGAGGCGATAGGGAGGCGTGTGGGACACATCACAAGGGTGGCTTGCCCTCATTGGCTAAACCGCTCTCATGATGAGGCCGTGGCGTGAAAAAAAAAAAAAAAATCTAATTTATTTGTAGTTTGAAAATTATGCCACGCGGTTCCTCTGCATCTCGCACACTATGGCCTCCCCCCTTGACTTCCATAGATTTGTTCTCTTGCGGCGCGGTTACTAGAAACGCAGCCTTACTGAAGATGATGTAAGATAATGCAACTGTGATATGGTGAAGACGACTATTCAAGATAACAAAAGCTTAAAGGAGCGGTACCTTTAATAAAACAGTGTATTTCCCCTCGGGTTTAAAGCAGGGGGTCTCCGGAGCTGGACCGCGTTAATTTCAGCTCTGGGGACACCTCCCCGCTACCCCCCACTTCCTGAGATAGCAGATAGCAGCACCTTTAAATGTAACTATTTCTGTTAAGTTTAAAGGTCACACAGACCAATAGAAAGCCACATGGGATTATGTCGCGGCTTCCTATTGGCCCACGTGACACAAGCTTTAAACTGTCATATTAGATGCCCAACCAAAAGCTGCTACAGTGAGCACCTTATTGGGTACGTATCTCGGGAAGCAGGGGGTTACCATTGCCAAAATTAAATGCGGTTCAGTTCCGGAAACCCTCTGCTTCCCACCTGGTAAAAAAAAAAAAAAAAAAAAAAAAAAAAACAAGAGGCATTGCTCCTTTGAAGACGAAGCAGCGACTTGTAATGGGAAATAAGCAAAATCACTGCACTCAAACAAGATGGATCAACTTTGAAAGACTGTACACTTATCATAGAGTTGAGGACTTCTCGCTCATCCACAGGGCAGAGGACAGGAGAGAAAAAACCACCAATGATGTACCATGCATCCTTCCAGAAGTGGCAAAAGCAATAAAATCCATGAAGAATGGCATGGCTAGCAGAGAAGCTGGAATTACAACTGAAATCTTGAAAGAAGCTAGAGGAGAATGTCCATGTAAAAACTCTTTAGGCCCGTAATATAGTGGGTGTGCTTGCTCCGCCGTGGGCAGCACTTATAATTGCCTGTGGTTAGCGAGCTGTTCTACACTCGGGCCGCGCGCGGACACATGGCAGTGAGCGTGGAGCCGGCCGATTGGGGAAAGTCTCAGAAAATCTTTTCGCACCGATCACAGTGAGGCTGGAGTGAGTGAGGGTGAGGATATAGATATAGATATAGCACATGTTGTTACTAAATTATTTATTCTCACAAAATGTCTTTTTTTTTTAAATTTCTCTGAAACAGCAGACTGTATGAAAATAGCATGCCCGTCACTCACTGACAGAGTCATCTTACTTTCTCCCCACAATGCCTTCTGCAGACGCAAAAGCCGCCCGGTGCAATGAAAAGAAGGCTGCATCCCACTCGTGAGCCGCAATTTTCCACTCGTCACAGATTCTTCCTGCCTTGGCCATAGTTATTCTCATCAAGACAGGAGACAAGGAAGACCTCAAGAACTACAGACCAAATGGCCTGCAACATACTGCTCCCTGGACTTCGCCCAGGCTAGAGAACAGGCGAAATTTGTCAATGGATACAACACAATGGACCACAAAGTCAACAAGAAGTGATTTCCCCAAGTAATTAATATGATCTACCACTCAGTTTAGGATTTGTAGATTACAAAAAAAAAAAAAAACATTTGATTCTGTTTACACTTCATGGTCTTCTTAATGCATTTACAAGCAAAGAGTTGAAGAAACGTAAACGGATATAATAAACAACATTTACACGAATGCCACATCAACCATTAGGTTACATGAAAAAACAAGCAAGATGAAGATCAGTAAGGGAGTGCGGCAGGGAGACACCATGTCCCCAAAGCTTTCACAGCACTTTAATTGTTCAAGACATTAGATTGGGAAGAAAAAGGAATACATTTTTTTTCTTTTTAAATCAATGGTAAAATACTGGAGTCGCCTACGATTTGCAGATTACATTATTTTTGCCACAAGTCCAGAAGACCTGAGGCAACAAACAAATCTGAGCAAGAACAAAGTGATTAATGTTCAACAAATGTCAACTCTGCAGAGATTAAAATAAATGGCAGACTGTCTACGTTGACCAGCAAATAACAATTGATGGAAACTTTTTGAATGGAATAAACGGGAGAATGAAGGGATGGCGCGCATTTGGAAGAAACAAGACAAACTTTCAAGGATAGATTTTACCGGTGCCTCAAGGGGAAAGTTTTCCCACCAGTGTATTCTGCGTTTGCGCACGTGTGGATATGAAACATGGACCCTAAATGCAAAGATAATTCAGAAGCTTCAGACTACAGAAAGAAGTATGTTGGGTATTACCGAAAAGACTGGAAAAAGAATGAATGGGTTTGAAATTAAACAAAAGTCTGACATCACAAGGGTGAAGAAATTAAAATGGCAGAGGGCCGGATTGATCGCAAGGAGAAATAACCATATTTGGACAAAGATCGTACTCAAATGTATTCCAAGGGAGATGAAAAGTAAGATGGGACGGTAAAAATCAGAAAATTTGGGAGGAGAGGCTTGCAACCACCTGTAAGATCACGGAGGCCTTCATCCAGCAGTGGATCAACAAGGGAGGAAGATAAGGTCTTATATACACAATGTATCTCAGCAATCCTATCTTAGCAGTTAATATTTTGCATTGAACAACATTATGTTCTGCTCAAGAAAATTGATGTTGCATTATTTCATAAGATACTCCCTCTCTTTCTCTCGACCCCCCCCCCCTCCCCCCAAAAGACAAAAAACAGCAGTTGCAAGCAAATCTTTCAGGATTAACCCATGGAGCAGTTTCACAATTTTGTAAAACCCTAGGCTCTGTGATATTACTATTTAATTTCACAATTTGTGTTAGCAGGAAGAGAATACAAATAAACAATTAGCCTTGTTTATTTCCTGATACAAGACAAAAAAAAAAGCTTCCCAATAGAATATACAACGTATCGGTCAGTGGGGGATTGAAATGTTCAGGGCTCTGAAGACAACCAGGATAAAAAGCAAAAAAATGAAAATACAGTCTGTTTAACCAATTGATTTATGATATTTTTTTTTAAACAAACAAACAAACATTCTAATCATTTAACCCTTTGTTAAATACGAGCACCTACCAAAACATTGCTGCTTAGAGTTTAGGTTACATATTCAGTTTTCCGATTCTGCACTTCAGACCAGACTCGTGTACAAGCTGTAACACAGTGGGCAAAAGCCCTAGGGAAGTCTCCAGGCCCCAACTGGGTAAGAAGCAAGACGTGACAGTCTGTGCTTATTTGCATGACATTAGCCAACCTCCTTGTGTGCAATTTAAACACTGTATGGCATGAAGTGAAGCAGGATTTTGGGAACGTGCGGAAGACATGTAAACGCAATCTCACCACACCCAAGGTCTTCGTTTGAGGCTCTATTAGTACAGTAAAGGAGCCAGTACATGGCATGGTTCTTTCGCTTTCTTGTATTTTTCATTATGTTAATTATTTATAAAAATGTTTTACCAGGAAGTAATGCATTGAGAGTTACCTCTCGTTTTCAAGTATGTGATGGGCACAGAGTTAAGATGACAAATAATAATACATGGTTACAATACATAGTTACATAAGTGAACAGGGTATACATTATATACAAGACATTGCATGCACAGTTAAAGATAATATATGTTATAGGCGTATGTAACAGTTACAGACCAGATTAAAATGTGAGACAGCTTTAGTTTTGAAAGAACTTAGACTGGTGGTGGATGTGAGAGTCTCCGGTAGGTTGTTCCAGTTTTGGGGTGCACGGTAAGAGAAGGAGGAGCGGCCGGATACTTTGCCGAACCTCGGGATCATGAACAGTGTTTTGGAGTCTGATCTCAGATAAGTGCTGCATGTGGTAGGGGTGAGGAGCTTGTGCAGATAGACGGGTAGCTTGCCCAGAAAGTAAGACAGGAGAGATGAACTTTGCGCCTAGACTCAAGTGACGACCAATCTAGTTCTTTGAGCATTTCGCAGTGATGTGTGTTGTAGTTACATTGGAGAACAAAACGGCATATTGATAATGGGCCGACACCATTAATCAAGTTTGTGTATTGAAGAGCTGTATCTTTTCCCCCTTGGCCTACTGTCCAGTCCATAAGGCCTTGTAACAATAAGTAATCATAAAAATCTAATTTCATGAGCCTTTTCCAAATCCGGATACCTCAGGTTTTAAAGAAGCAAATCTTCCCCGATAGCTCCCAACCCACTTTAAAAAAAAGAAAATTGTAACAAGACTGAAAAACGTTATTTTCCGCTGCTGGTATTCCCAGTTTCTGAGATAGTTAACAGTAAAAGTTAGGCCGAGTCCCCTGTGGCACTAACCGTGCCGACTTGACGAGGTAAATGCTCGCTATTTAAATTTGGATGTCCCCGCTCACGCGGAGCGTGCACGGACGCTCACCCACGCTTGGCCCTTGCGTAAACAAAAACAAAAAAACCTGTCTTTGAACCGCACTCAGATTGCCTGCAACTCCCCCCGTGCACGCTTGCGAAATAGCGCGGACACCCGTCACTCATGCTTGGAGAGTTGGTGACGTCACCGCTCTCCAAGCATGAGCTCGCTCAGCGGCACAGAGGCACAGGGGACTCAGCCTCACATGTATTACTTCCTAGTTTTTAACGCTACAGTCCAAGAAATATCCTACATGTGTTTTTTTTTTGTTTTTTTTTAAATAAATCTGTTCTGTACTATGAGAAAATACTTTTTTATGTTATAACTCTGAAATTATATTTTAAATGCATTATAATGTAACAAGCATTTCTGTTTCTATAGCAACCATTTACAAAATCACATCCCCTTCCTCTTCTGAAACAGGCTCTGGCACACCCCTTTTTGAGCCCTGTCCTCTCTCTAGTAGTGCACCAATAGTATCTATTGATTGCCTGGACACATGATCCAAATGACTGTTCATGGTCCCAAGGTTCAACAAAGTATCCGGCCGCTCCTCCTTCTCTTACCGTGCACCCCACAACTAGAACAGTCTACCGGAGACTCTCACTTCCGTCACCAGTCTAAATTCTTTCAAAACTAAAGCTGTCTCACATTTTAATCTGGTTTGTAACTGTTATAAACACCTATACTATATATTAGGGGTGCGCAAACTGGGGGGGGGGCGGGAGATTGCTCTGGGGGGGCGTGGGCGGTTGCAGCGGCCCCACACTCTTCCCCAAGGCATTTAAATTAAATGTCGGGGGATCACGTGAGGCCTCTGCAACACTAAACTTACCGTGATTCTGACGCTGTGATGCGCCGCCATGGCAATGCGGCGTCAAATGACGTGACACGCGTCAAATGACACGAGTCGCGATGTGACGTCAAGACCCCGCAGCCTCATTTGACACAGCTGCAAGGTAGGAGGGGGGGGGGGGGCAAGGTAGGGGGGGGGGGGGGGCGAGCATCGGGGCAGGCAAGACAGGGGGGCGCAGCAGCAAGAGTTTGCGCTCCCCTGACATATCTTTAACTGTGCATACAATGACTTGTATGTAATGTACTGTATAAACCTTTTTACTCATTGTAACCATGTATTTGTCATTATAACTCTGTGTCCAGGACATACTTCAAAACGAGAGGTAACTCTCAATGTATTATTTCCTGGTAAAACATTTTATAAATAAAATAAATGATCTTCCCCGCAGAACTTTGTCATATTAATTTACAAATGCATTCCACTGACTGCAGAATATATTCCTATGCAGCCATTTAGTGAACCCAAAGTTAAATTTTCACTGATCGATCACAGGAAAACAAAATCGATCTGCAACTCAACTAATGACTTATTGTGTGGATTGTATTAATGCACATATTAAAAAAAGGGGGGGGGGGGGGGACAACAAAAAAACAAGCAGTTTGGATTGCTGCGTTAAAGCGGATTTAAATAGCTGTCCAATAGGAATCTGCCACCACTGACATAAGATTTGGTGACCATTTTCTTTCCCATGGAGTGAGATTTAAACCCGGTAACATCAGCAGCACCTCAGGAACCGGGGTGACGCCAGTGCTTAAAATAGCATGGTCCAGCTGTAGGGTACCCCCTATTCAAGAGCTTTGAAAAGAGGCCATTACGTGAGCCCCGCTATTGAAGCGACTGCCGGCACAGTACAATTCTGGGCACCACTCCTTGGAAAATACATTATGGAACTATAGAGAGTGCAGAGAAGAGACACCAAATTAAACCAAGGGGATGGACAATCTAACTTATGAGGCGAGGCTAGCTAAATTAAATTTATTTACATTAGAAAAGAGACGTCCAAGAGGGGATATTATAACTATATACAAATATATTTGGGGACACTACAAGGAGCTTTCAAAAGAACTATTCATCCCAAGGACAGTATAAAGGACTCAGGGGCCATCCCTTTAGGTTGGAGGAAAGGAAATTTCACCAGCAACAAAGGAAAGGGTTCTTTACAGTAAGGGCAATTACAATGAGGAATTCATTACACATGGAGACTGGGATGTCAGATACAACAGATTTGTAACAAAAAAAAAAAAAAAGAAGAAGAAGAAGAAGGTTGAACATCTTTTTAGAAAGAAAAGGTATACAGGGATATACCAGATAAGAGAACATTGGAAAGAGGTTGATCAGGAAGGAATGAATTTTTCCCCTTATGAGATATCATTGGATGATATTTCACTGGGGTCTTTTGTTTCGCCTTCCTCTGGTTCAATATACTATAAGTACGGATATAGGATAAAGTATCTGTCGTCTAAATTTAGCATTGGTTGAACTTGGACGCATGTCTCTTTTCAACCTCATCTACTATGCAACCTACCTGTATCTCCAGAAGCAGGGGTCCCCGGAGCTGAAATTAATAGGGGTTCAGCTCCGGAGATCTCAAATTAAAAAAAAATATATATCTCCTGCTTGGATTGCTTTTAACTAGAAATCTGAAGCAGGTTATTAGATTATGGTTTGTTTAGTCATTGAAGGTTATGCCCCATTTGTGGTGGTTTTTCAATTTGGGGAAACAAAATCTCAGGTAGGGATAATAACATTTGGACGCCTGGCTCTGATTTCAGTTCCGATTCGCTAACTTCCAAAAATGTTTCCCAACCCTCTGATCAGTGGTTAGATAAACCGATCTGAAAAATGTCATTTGTCAAAAAAAATTAGGCTTGTTTAGAGAACGCAAGAGAAATACAGATGACCGGTAAATTCTTGCACAGTGCAGCTCTGTACAATGGTCTGTTTCTGAACACAGAACAAAATCGCACAATTAGTTTCTATCTCAAAAGTGGTTGCTGCTGTAGTTTACAGAATTCATATTTCTTTACTGAATAATGATATTACTAAGACTGATTGAATTATAAACATCTGTTACAGATGCAGGAAGAAAAAAAAATAGTTCATCACGTTGTTTATTTCTTCACTGAGAGATCAGTTTCCAACTTACAGTCCTATTACTAATCAATTATACTCGGATTCACAATGGGAGTAAAGCATGCTAAAGCTTAGCACCCTTTTATGGATCTGGGACTGTTACTCAGTCCACTGGAAGAAGAACAAAACAAAGCAAGAGTTGTCTCTAGAGAATTGTGGAGCTGGCAAAAAAACTTATAGTCATTCATGTTGAATGACTTCCCAGAGTCCTCCCCACTTCAAATTTTCTTTGTAAACTGGGTGTCTGTGATATAATTTAAAAGGAACAATTTTTTTTACATAGATTTATATAACTGAACAATTTAGGATCCATAAAATAGATACAGATGTCAACTTTTTAGGATGTGTGGGAAGGCATAAGATGCCTTATATTTACGAAGCGGTGCTATGCATAAGGCTGGGGCCATGGAACAGCAGACCGTGCGACCGAACAGACTGCCTTAAGGCAGTGTTCACGTCCATGTGGCGTGTGGGCGCGTGCGTGCGCTGCGCAAGAAATCAGTTCAAACTGATTTCTTGGCGCGACAGGCCGGTCACGTGAACGGTTAGCCCAATGAGGGTGAACCCTCGGCAGGCCCCCCACGGCCAGGTAAGCGCCCGCTCACTGACCAGCCTCTGCGCGGGCGAAGACACCATGACCACAGCCTAAGGCACATTCCTGCTCTGAAAGACTCCATATGGCTCATTCGCCAAGTATCGCTTGGTAAATACAGCCCCACATTGGTAATAATTAATTGAAAATAGGGATGTACAAGAGTAATTAATGGAAGCTTCTGATATACTTTCCAGACAAATAGATTACTAAAAGCAGATCAACTATTGTTTGGCGGAATTTCATTTGAACACACTGCACTTTTACAAGATGATTTTCACAGCAGTCTGAAAACATCCTCAAAGTAAATATACTTAATTAGGTGCTTTTTTTTTCACAATACCCCAATGGTAAAAGATGCATTGCCCTGTAGCAAACGTATGTTGTTAAAACCTTGTTAAGTGTTACACAGGTGCATTTTTTTTTTCAATTCTAATATTCCACCTATTCATGATTACCTTTCTAGTTTTAAACCCAAGAAGATGTATCCATATTTCCAAATCTATATTCAATGCAAAGTCCATGCATAACGAAATGCTAGAACAGTTTTAGGAATAAGGGCTGAGCTACATACCTGCTCTCAGAAAATTCACAATCCTGCAAAAACAATGTTACATTCATTTCTCAGAAGCACAAAAAGATAATGCACAATTTTACAATGCAAGATGAAAAAATGAGGGAAAGAAGTGTGGTGAAGTGAAAGAGGATCGGTATTACGTCCAAACCGGAACAAGGAAAACGTTGGAACCACCAGCCAAGGTTGATATAAAAAACCTTTTGTTAACTACATAAAAATGTGAACATCCACATGGAGACCCTAGCTCCTCCTCCCACGCCGTCAGTGACGCTTTCTCAAGAGAAAGCGCCACTGACGGCGGTGAAACGCGTAGGGGGGAAAAAAAAAAAAAGGAAAAAAGAGCATTAGGGTCTCCATGTGGATGTTCACATTTTTTATGTAGTTTAATAAAGGTTTTTTTATTCAACCTTGGCTGGTGAGTTCCAACGTTTGTTCCGGTTTGGACGTAATACCGATCCTCTTTCACTTCGCTGCTATCTCAGGATTAGACAGGACGCCGACAGAAAATTTCAAGCTTCACTGCTGACGTGTGGCCACAAGGATAAGGGACATGGCGACTGATCGTGAAAGTGTCTCCTTGGACTTTTGTGCTTACACTTCAGCTATCTTTCAATTGTGTTGTTGCTGATGCACCTTTCCTAGGAGGCTTCCCTAATATCCCTCATATTGTGTCCACTTCTGTCACCGGAGCTAATTGATTTATATATTCCTTGCCGACTGCTATTTATACAGCACGGCTCCTAGAGCAAGCAACCGGCTTATTTTTCTTTAAAAGAAGTGTGGTGTGCTCGAACTCAATACACCAAATATCAGTGCAAACCATTGATACATCTATAAGCAGTAGGGCCTCCGACTTGGCTATTTTGAACTGTAACTGCAGCTTTTTGTAAGCCCCAAACACAGTGACTGAGGAAATACCATTGTCTACTATAAGTAACAAAGCAACAATCAAAAGTGGCAAATTAGGTAGAACATGCATACAAAGAAGGTAATAAAGAAGTTGGGTTCTCTAACCTAAGAAGCGATGCACAGAAATCATACTCCAATGTGTTTAACATTTTTTTTTATCCTGAAGTGTTAATTAGCCAAAAGAAGCCCAATTTCTATTTGACGAAGGGCAGATGGCCCATCAGCTGAGAATCCCACGGCCACTCTCTCGGGGGAAGTATATGGCTCTGCGATCATTTCAACTTATTCACTGATGCAGAATCCATCTTTAAATGTTTGCTTCGTCATTTTAAATCTTTAATAGCTCCCAAAAGGCATTATTTTAATTACAATTAGTGACAAATCAGGGGGAAATAAAAATCTATGTTGCTGCCGACAGAAGCGCTACACAGGAATGGTAAAAGAATGCTCATCGGATTCCCATGAACTAGACCAGGAGTGGCAAACTCCAGTCCTCAAGGGCCACCAACAGGTCAGGTTTTAAGGATATCCCTGTTTCAGCTGATGGAGCCACCTGTGCTGAAGCAGGGATATCCTCAATACCTGGCATGTAGGTGGCCCTTGAGGACTGGAGTTAGCCACCCCTGAACTAGTTTATAGCCCAGCTCCAATCACTGCAACTGTAAAAAGGTTGAATGTTGCTATGAAACAAATACATGCTATGAAAATACCACATTTAGCAAATCATCTTTATTGGCCAGTGTCCAAATTAATTTACAGCAACTTGTTTCCAAAATAGACATGGAATAACTAATTTGATACATCCAAGGGATATTCCTCATATCACCCCTTCATTGCTGGAGACACATGCACTAACTTGAGAAGTACCGCCATGCAGGTCCTGAAGAAGTGGTTAATCCCACGCACGAATCAACGAATAAGTACGATAACATTGCCTTTACTTTGTATGTTAGCGTTTTTAATTGCATAAAGGTTAGCTACTCACCCAAGGCATCGCCATCTGGTTTATACAAAAATAAATTAGGTGGAGGCAACCAGAGCTAATAAATATGCACATAATTAAAACCAACAAACTTGTGCTTAAATCAGACCATAGTATCTGTGGTTTAAATTAATATAAACGGCCCCTATGGTTTGAGGTATTGCCTTCTGGTTACACTGTGATGTCACTGAAAGGAGGAGATGTAATGTTCTTATTGCAGCATCAGCTGAAAGCTAAAATACTGTTGAAAACCAAATAAGAAAGGCATGCTGTACACCAACAAGAAAATAGGAGCTTGGTGAAAATGTATTGGTGGGATAGAGAGAAAGAAAGGGGGGGGGGGAAAAACACCACAAAAAAGTGCAATGTTTTAGAGGTTAATACATCTTCACCAAAAGCACAATTGTCAGTCATGGTCTTCCTTTCCTTTAAGGCTCTACAGTTCCATATATCTCAACTCTGATCTCTTGTTACACTTGACTCCTACTCAGATTCTAAGGTCGACCCAAGGATGTCTCGTCTTTGCACTTTTTACCTCTACAGCCCTCTCACGTCAAACCTTTTATTACACTTAACGCTCCCTGCCTATGGAACTGTTCCACTCAATATTTATTTGACAAGGATCTTCTATTTCCATGTTCAAAGCCCAGCTGAAAATAAACCTATTAAAAAGAAGCATCTTATTAACTGGATGTACACCAGGGCTAGTCAAAAATATGAAATACGTAGGACAGACAGAATATTTAGAAGCCAAAGTTGTGTTAAGCAAGGGATCTTGGATACAGAGACTGATACAGAGACTGATACAGAGACTGACACACACACACACACACACACACACACACACACTGAATCCCGGCCCTACCCCTTGCTCCTCAATGCAACTCACTCAACCATCTCTTCTGCCACTAAATGTGGCATCCCTAACTGACAGGTCAGTCACCGCTGCGACTGGTCACAATGCACCCTACCAGGATTTGAGCTTGGGCATGATGGTGTGCGCTGTTGCCAGTTGTGGTGGTGATTGACAGGTCAGTCAGTGATATGCACAATAGGCACCAAGGGTTAAATTTGAGGTGGCCAGGATTTTTCAATCCCTCATCTACGCCTATACTACCACCACCACCTGCCCTATACTACCACCCACCCAATACTACTACCACCACCCCATCCTCCCCCCCCCCCCATACTAAAAGCACTTATTGATGATCCGCAGTCTGGAAAGGGTTACAAAACAATTTCTAAGGATTTGGGGCTCCACCAACCCACTGTCAGACAGATTAGCTTACAAATGGATTAAGTTCAAGACCACAGTCAGTCAACCCAGAAGAGGTCATCCTAACAAAATCTCTCCAAGAACAATCCGGCAAATCATCCAGGAAGTCACAAAGAACCCCAGAGTAACATCCAAGGATCTGCAGGCCACTGTTGCCTTGGCTGATGTGAGTGTTCACAACTATCAGAAAAGGACTGCACAAGAATGGTGTTCGAGGGATAGCCAAGAGGGAATTACTGCTCTCTAAAAAGAACATTGCTGCCGGTCTCAAGTTCTCCAAAGAGCACATAGATGATCCACAAGACTTCTGGAACAATGTTCTCTGGACAGATGAGTCAAAGCTAAAACTTTTGGGCATCAATGAGAAATGTTGTTTGGTCGAAAACCAAAAACACTGCTTTCACACAGAAGAATCTCATCCGAACCATCAAGCATGGTGGTGGGAGTGTGATGGTTTGCAGCTGCTTTGCTGCCTCGGGAACTAAGCAGCTTGCCATCATTGACACAACCATGAATTCTGCATTGTATCAGAAGATTTTACAGGAGAATGTCAGACCATCCGTCCGTGAGCTGAAGCGAAAGTGGGTCATGTAGCAAGACAATGATCCTAAACATACAGGCAGATCTACAAAATAATGACTTTAGAAGAAGAAATTCATCAATTTAGAATAGCCCAATCAAAGTCCAGACCTAAACCCCATTGAAATGTTGTGGCAGGAACTGAACCGCACTGTCCATGCTAGGAAGCCCACAAATGTGCTGAGTTGAACCAGTTCTGCAAGGAGGAATAGGCCAAAATTCCTCAAAACCGATGTGACAGATTGACCAGCAGTTACAGGAAACGCTTAGTTGAAGTCACTGCTGCACAAGGGGGCGCCACCAGGTACTGAATCTAAAGGTTCACATCATACTTTTTCACAAATGGATATTTAATGTTGAATAATTTGTGCATAAATAAAAGTTGAAAAGGTATCATGATCCAGGGCTTCCACCTGTTTAAGTATCTACAAGTCCGGTACTTCCTATTGTCATTATCCCCAACCTCCAAATTCCCCCCGCTAACCAGATTCGAATCCTTATGTATCAAAACCACCTACCAAAAAGGTCTGATCTCCGAGATATATAAAGGCATGGAGCCATCATCCAGTCCACCGAATCACCGTTACATGCAGAAATGGTCGGAGGAGTTAGGCCTCCTAATAGATCAAGAAGACTGGGAGGAGATTTGGGAGCAAGCTACTAAAACATCAATTTGCACAACAATAAAAGAAAATATCTATACAATCATATTTCAGTGGTACCTGACCCCTGTTAGGCTGAGCCAGATCTACCCCGGCACACTGGACCTGTGCTGGCGTGGATGTAGTCAAAAGGGGGACATGGCCCACATTTGGTGGTCATGTCCGGAGATTCAGAGGTACTGGACCATGATCCAGACGCTTATCTACGAGGTCACGTGACTCCCCATTCCTCTGGACCCTCTGTCCCTGGTGCTGAGCAAACCCTTTGAGGACCTTCCGCCACCAATGTCCAGGTTGATCACGGCCATGTTGACAGCGGCCAGATGCTCTATAGCGGCCGCCTGGAAACAGATTAAGGCCCTCTCGAGAACTACAGTAACTAGAAGAATAAACGAGGCTATGACAATGGAGAAGCTGACGGCTATGCTCCAAAAGAAGATGCCCCAGTTCTGGAACACTTGGGACCCCTGGTTAGAGAAATAAAACCCACAACGGCCAATCTCCTGTACCTTAGAACCCCCGTGTCCCCAGGTGAGGGTGTCAGGGATGCCTCTGGGCGCCTCCCCACCTACCCAACCATACCC
>CM071575.1:38724607-38761504 GCA_036426205.1 Ascaphus truei | reverse complement strand
GAGAGAGAGAGAGAGAGAGAGAGAGACACTAAATATCTCTGCTGAGGTACTATCTATATATTACTTCATCTCTGCTGGGGTACTATAGATGATTTTTTTAAATGCAATGCTTAAATATTATTCCTGAATATGTACTATATATTGTTTAAATAGCTCTACTGTGTGTGTGTGTATATATATATTCTCAGCAGAGATATTTAAGCAATGGAAGAAAAAGGTGACTATATTGTAGGTATAAATAGTAAAATAAATGCAGGTGTGAGAGGAGATGGAGGAAAGGGGAGGGCAGTGCCTGTGCCCACCCATTCACACACTGAGGTGCTGACAGTGAATGGAGCGCAGCCCGTGGGAAGGAAAGGGGGGCATGTGGGTGGGTTACCTTGGAGCTCCCGATACGGAATCACAGATGAGTTAGGGTTTCCCGGTGACCGGTGGCTGCTGAGAAGAGCCGGTGGCAGCTGCTGGTGACCGGTGGCAGCTGCTGGTGACCGGTGGCAGCGGCCAAGTCTCCCTCCCTTCGGGTGTTTTTTTTTTTTTTTTACCTCTGGAGAGTTTAGGCCCCAAAAGCAGCACCTCTTCCCCCTGCTGTGTGATAATCCTCGGAGTCCCTTCCAACCAAATCCCTCCCCCCCGCACAGAACATGAGTCACATTCCCTGCGCGGCCTCCGCTCTTCCTCTCCCCGCCGCGGGCTGGGGGGCCGCTGACTCGGAGATGGGTCCTCGCAGGGGTCAGAAAGCCTCGTATTTCTGGGTGTGATTTATTTTGACCCCCCCTCCCCTTGTCAGTTTCCTTTCTCTCTATTGTCACTATCACTGGGCTGAGTCCATGGCACACACAACACTGAGAACAACCCAACCTGCTAGGCGGCCGTGGTCCCGCCCCCTTCGGGAGGGGGTGTGAGGTTTGGTTGACGGTAAAGGAAGGGTTCGAAAGGAAAGCCGCGTGCTGATTGGCTGGCGTGGGGGAGCAGCAAACGAGGAGAGAGAGAGGGCTCGAGGAGAGTTCAGCAGGTTAGAGTGAGAGCGCACAGCGCTTGGGGAAGGGGAGATTGGGATTGGACGCTGCGGGAAGTGCCCGTATGTAGGAGGGGGGGAGTGAGGAAGGGGAGGCCGCGCGTGCGGGAATGGGAGGGTGCTGGGAGCAGGCGTGCTGGCTCTGCTACATGCACTCTGTCCCAGGCTCTGCCTGGGGGGGTAGCGGCTCAGTGAGTAAAGACACTGTGTGAAAAATTACACCCAGTTTGAAGCCGGGGATCCGGGTTCCACTCCCTGTGACCCTGGGCCACCCCATCTCCCTGTGCCTCAGGCACCAAAAACATAGATTGTAAGCTCACCAGGGTAGGGACTATCTCAGTAACAATTCCTGTGTGCTATTTACCATGTGCTGTGCCAGGGGTGCGCAAAGTTTTTGTGCTGCGTCCCCCTGTCTTCCCCACTGTATCGCCCGCGTACCCCCCCTACCCCAGTGCTGCATCAAATGATGCTGCAGGGTCACGTCACATGACCTGCCATGTTGCCATTGTGATGCGTCACAGAGCGGCTGAATCTGGGTAAGTAAAGTGTTGCAGAGGCCACGCGATCCCCGGCATTTAATTTAAATGCCGTGGCGAAGAGTGCGGGGCCTCTGCAACAGCCTGCACCCCACCAGCAAAATCTCCCGCCCCCCAGTTTGCGCACCACTGTGCTGTAATTGTGACACGCTTTGTGTCCCATTGGGAGAAAAGCGCTCTATGAAATGGTCATTATGAGGGGGCCTGGGGACTGATGTGTGGGGCACACTGCTGACCAGTCTCTCCTTTGAAGCAGTCCTCAGACATCAATAGCTAAAATAAAAATTAACTTTTTCATCTAGCGCTTTAATACCAATGGGACGCACCATTACTACATAACACGCAGTATGTGTCGATGTATGTAGAATACGCACACTCCCTGCTTACATGTCTACGTTTTGGTGCCTGAGGCACATGGAGATAAAGTTACTTGCCCACGGTCACAAGGATGTGGGTGGGACTACCCTGCTGCAGGGTCAGTGCCTTTACTCTGCCGAGTCGCCTGTGCCCATCATACTCAGCATAGCTCTATTAAATAAACTAAAAGACAAACCCTTGTATTGTGTATGTGCGGGTCACCTGAGATACCCACATGATTCAATGTACATTATGGGTGAGCAACGTTGCCTCTGGTTCCTGACTTTAAACAATGGCGCTGAGTTTGAAACAGGGGAGCATGGTTCAATGCCTAGTGTCAGCTCCTTGTGACTTTGGGCAAGTCACTTTATCTCCCTGTGCCTCGAGCACCAAAAACATAGATTGTAAGCAGGGACGGCTTGATGAAGTCGCAGTGAGCCCTGCGCTCTCCCCCACAACATTTAAACTGCCTGTCGGGGGAGAGTGCAGGGCCTCCTACAGCTCCTCATCTATGGGTATTTTCTCCTTGTGGCAACGCGACACAGCTGGAGGAGATTCAGGAGAAGGTCAAGGTAAGAGGCCCAGCACTGACCCCTCCACCAAGCTCCCAACTGGTCCTGATTGTAAGCTGGCCTGTGTAAAAATGCCTGTGTGCTGCGTAACGTGCACCATACTGTAATTGTGATTTGTGACATTATTATCATTATTAAATTGATTGAATGCTGGGAAAGCAGTTTGCTCACAGACACAGGATGTAACACAAGAGTTTTTGTCGAATTTAAGAGTGATTACGTACCTGTTTTAATCTTTGCAGTGCTGGGAGTCCAGCGGCACTAGTGGTACGGGGTCTCCGGTACATCTGCATTATATAATCGCTGCAGGCCACGAATGCTTGAAATGGAGGAACTCCACTTTTGTGCGATGGAGCAGTTGGCCCCATCAGTACTTAAAAAAAAACAATTAAGTGCTGAGATTGTACCTGGTACATCATAAAGACCTCTAACGTGCTGTATAGCAGGGGCGCAAGATTTTTTTTTTTGGGGGGGGGGGCGCAGCGGTTGCAGAGGCCCCCACTTTTCCCCAAGGCATTTAAATTAAATGCGGGGGGACCACGTGAGGCCTCTAACTCGCTTACCTTGTTTCGGGCGACACGGCGTCATTTGACAGCCGTCCCTATGGCAACGCGGTGTCAAATGACGCCGCAGGGCGACATGACCCAGCTGCGTTATTTGACGCCGGCACAAAGGTAAGGGGAGGCGTGAGCACTGGGGGAGAGCAGGCAGGGGGGCTCAGCACCAAAAGTTTGCGTACCCCTGCTATTTATGGTACGTCATTAGCTTTGGTGTGCCATATTGGGTGTCATTAGGGCAGTTTTAGGAGTTCACACATTTCCCTCCAGACGTCCGGTGCCCACTGGTTCCCCAGATATTTGTACTTTGTACTAGTTTTGACAGAAAATATATCGCCTCTGGTGCACAAACTTGGAGGCACCGAACAGAGCCCCGCATTTTCCCCCACAACATTTAAATTGATTTCTAGGGGGAGAGTGTGGGGCCTCTGTAACTGCCTCTTACCTTCTATCCGGCTTTTCCTCCTACATCTTCATATAGCGACATCATGACATCGCAGAGGAGAGGCCGAAGAACAGTGTGCGCACGATGGAGCACAGGGCGTCGCACGCGCCTGTTGCTGGAGCGATCCGTGGCCTTTGAGTTTTCGATAACGCAAGCGACGGTTTGGCGGAGGCGAGGCCGTGATGTCACAAGGCTGATTCGCCCTCATTGGCTGAACTGCTCACGTGACACGTCCGTCGCGCAATAAAGACACATTTTTGGGTTGGCTCAAAATACTGCCGTGCCGTCGCTCTTCATCGCGCTTGTGCTCACTACGGCCGGCGCTATAGAGATGCTGTACTTTGTTCGCTCTGCGCACACTATAAACGGGGCCTAAGAGGGTGGGGGGTGCAACATAAAGTTTACGCACCCCTGCTCCAGACAAAGGGTGTGCAAACTGGGGTTGCAAGATTTTTCTGGGGGGGGGCGTGGGTGGTTGCAGAGGCCCAGCGCTCTTCCCCAAGGCATTTAAATTAAATGCCGGGGGGCCGCGTGAGGCCTCTGTAACTTCACTTATCAGGATTAAGAGGCTTGGTGTGCTGTGTTGCCATGGCGACACTGCGTCAAATGAGGTAAGGGCGGGAGGAAAAGGCAGAGGGGCGCAGCTCAAATAGTTTGCGCACCCCTGCTCTGGACTACAAACACGGCGTGGGGTGACCAATAGAAAGCTGCGATGTTACCTCCCTTTGACATTGCAGCTTTTCTTATGGCCACGAGGCCGAGCCCTGACCCCACTGCCATATTGTATCCGGTGAGTATGTTTACATTAGATTTCCCTCTGGCTGTTCATGAACTTTCACAACACATCTACCACCAAGCACTCACTTTTAAAGTGCTCTTTTGATGGTTTCTATAATATTATTTTGACTTTTCTTTATACTGTGGCATTCTGGATAATAAAAATATGTGGTGTGTTTTTTGTCTGCTCGCTGAAGCAGTGGTTGACAAATCACCAAAAAATCTACTCGCCACACAAAAAAATCTACTCGCCACCTAGTACCAAACATGTGCTGCTTGGGCCAATATTTACTCGCCTGGGGGTTAAATCCACTCGCCCGGGGCGAGCAAATGTATAGGTTTGTCGAACACTGCGCTGAAGTAATGGTTTTTGATAGCTCTCATAGGCTGGGATTTACTAAGCTCGGAGAAGGGGTATTGGAGCTTGATCCTGCGTTAACGGGCATTGGCTTGAATGGCAGTTAACGCAAGATCGAGTTCCGATACCCATTTTCAGGGCTTAGTGAATCTCCCCCATACACTTTAAAGCAGGGGGTCTCAAACTCCGTCCTCAAGGACCACCAACAGGCTAGCTTTTATGGAAATCCCTGCTTCAGCACAGGTGGCTCAATTTTTTTTTTTTTTTACAGCATAGAAACAGGTGGTGAACCTTGCTTTTTACAGCTTTGCTGACACCCAGGGGTACGTGCCTGTGAAGTAACAGGCGTTACTTCCTTGTTTGTTAAGAGATTTCAATGGGCGTCTAATAGAAAGCCAAAACCAATGACACATGTGGCTTCCTATCGGCCCCTGGAACTTGAGATATTTGGGGGCCATTTTGGATTCCCTGGAATGAGATTTAAAATCGGTAAGTATGGGTGATTGCTGCCTTAAATGTAGTTTTTATTTTTTAACGGGGCACCTGCTGGAACGGCTGCTATTCTCCCACTACAGCTTGTAGTTCTTCCTCTGTCGACTTTAAAGGCATGGAAACTGTGTTTGTTTCTTAGGTTCCAATGGCTTGATCATGGGTGTTCTATCTGGATTGTAATTGCTCCAACGCAAGACATTTATATCAGATCTTTTCTGAATTTTGAGACTATATCCCCTGAACACAAATTTCTATTTTGCTTTAGAAAAACGTTTCAAAATCCTTGCTAAATAAATGCACCTAGTGACAAATACCTGTGCATCCATAAAACATCGGTTATTGTGAAAGTTAAGGGCTAGAAAATCTTTACTTCTGCTGAGAACACATTCTAATAACTTTTATTTTCATGGTTTTAGGTCTAAAATATAACTGTGCTATCATAGAACCCCAAATGCAGTGGATCAGTGTGTAAAAGCTTTGGCCCGTGTGTGTGTGGGAATGGGAGGGTGTTGTAAGACTGTGAGCAGGTGTGGGTCTCCTACATAAACCCCCCTAAGCTGAGCCTGCGTGTATGAGAGAGGTGTGGCTCAGTGGGTAAAGACACTAACTCCTAAACAATGACACTGAGTTTGAAGCAGATAAACCTGGTTGAATTCCCGGTGTGAGTCTTGTGACCTTGGGCAAGTCACTTTATCTCCCTGTGCGTCAGGCACCAAAAACGTAGATCGTAAGTTCACCTGGGCAGGGCCTGTGTCTGTAACATTCCTACGTGCTGCGTACTATACTGTAATTGGAGAGTGCTATATGAAATAGTTATTGTTATGACATAATGTCCGATAACATTTAAACAATCTTCCTCCTAAGGATGTGCTTAGTGCCGGCGTGTCAACAAATGCATTGTCGCTGTCGTCGCTTATAGGGCACGCAACAAAGCGACAGCGCTACCAAAAATCTGGTAGTCAGCCAGCGACGTCGCCTAAATTTAAATTAAAACTGCGATGCGACCGATGACGTCACCCGTCGCCATTGCGATAGTTGTAATTTAAATTTAGGCGACGTCGCTGGCTACAAGTCCAGTGACGTCAGAAAGTAGAAAGACAGTATAAGCGCAGCCTAAGGCAGTGCGTATAGTGGCGACATGGCGGGTGACGTCACCCGTCGCCACAGGCGAAAGTTATATTTCGCTGGGCGGCGGTGTCGCGGGTTTCCTGGCTTTTGATTTGTTCAGGGGCTGTCACATGAGGCGACAGCCCATGAAAAGTCAAATATTGCCGGCTACCAGTTTTCGTGACACCTCCGTTGCATTGTCGACGTCGCCAGCACTATAAGCGCTCGCCGCAATGCATTTGTTTTCGGGCGACGTCGCGTCGCCGGCACTATAAGCACAGCCTAAGTCACAAAAATGACACTAGTTACAACTGAACATGTAACATTACTGGGGGGCTGCTATTTGCAAATGTAAACAATCACTCAATGTGAAAAAGGACTGGGGGAAAAAACATTTATATAGCAAATATATAAGGGCATATCAGTGGTGTACCTCAATACATGTTGAAAAGTTGTGTGCCAAGTTTAATCATCAATATGTGTCATTCAAAGGCTTGATGTTTTGAAAAGTGCCTCATTGCTTAAAACCCATAGACATGTTGAAGTATCACGTGTGTGTGTGTGTGTGTGTGTGTGTGTGTGTGTTGTACCTTCTCAATCAGGATTGGTTGAGTCATTATTAGGCAATTAATGAGTGAAGCCTTATTTAATGAGGCAGAAAAGGGTGTGAGGGACTGCTGTGTGGCAATGATATTCAGCATGAGCAAGACATTGACCGTAACTTGGGCCACGTGTGAAATTGAGAGAAAAAAAAATATCTAATCCGATTTTTAAACTGTGGCAAAAAAATATATATGTGCAAAAATTATCACATCTGCTTTATATTGGGCTTTAATGTTTGAAGAACCGGTACTTTGCATAAAAGAATGAAAATGCAACAGCACATTGATTGATTTTTAATTGTACACTATTAAAACTCTGAAGAATGTGCGTGTTGGGAACCCTGAAACCCATCTAAACTTCACCAAGATCAGTGCTAATAGAAATTGGAAACGCAGGTTTAATATGGTCGCCTTTGACATATTACCGGTCTCCATCACAGTTTTGCTGCCCTGACAATTCAGATCTTTGCTTGTGTAAATACAAGCGTGTTTAGTATGCATGAAGGATACGAAACCACTTAGAAAAGCTTAAGATGCCTTTATTACAATGTACTATATTTTTGTCCTCTACCTACATCAACTAACCCAGAGATCTCAAGCTCGCTGCAAACATTCCCGTTTTTGAGGATAATCTTTCTTTATAGGCTATATTTAGTAAGCTGTTAAGCCATAAAGGCACCTTATGGAAGAATTTCAACTGACCCACTGATATGTTATATAAACTATTTATTAGGAATAACAAATTACAGAGTATCTTTTCTTTTTCTTTTTTGTCTCCAAAATGACAATAAAATCATGATTCTATGGATTGGATTAACCCACCCCATTTCTTCACAATGAATTATTATTGACACAATTCAAAGCTGCCTCAAACGGACAGTCCTGGCGCTATTCATAAGCTAAAATGATATGGGCTGCTCTTCAGTATGCTGTGAGGCTACTTCTCCAAGTCCGGGAACCCCTGAAATTAATGTAAGCGTCAGGCTTCCCTAGCTTCATACCATATTGAATAAGGGCACATAGTTGGTGGAATGCATGTATTAAGCCAACATGTTACAGATAACATTCAAGACAAAATATATAGAAAGTAATTTGTATTTTATATACTGTATGAATTCACAAGAGCGAGAAAAAACGGGAAAAGAAAGCAGATGACTATGGGTGGCAGGAAGCATCATTTACTTGTTGATTAAGCCTGATTCAGACTTTACTGATTATTCAACACTACTAACAGCGGAAGACTGAGTATTTCATGTTCACTCTTTGGGCTTTTGCACAGTCCTGTCATCTTTATCCCAGAGGAGTAAAGCAACAGTCAGCACTCCAGGGGTCTTGATATAAACGTGAGAGTTTAATGTAGGATTAACGTTTCGGTCCTTCCTTGGACCTTTATCCCAAGGCCCAGGAAGGACCAAAACATTTATTCTGCATTAAACTCATGTTTATATCAAGACCTCTGGAGTGCTGATTATTGTTTCTCATCTGAACACCGCATTTTGTGGAGTACCTGAGCACACGGGGTAGATTAATTCAAATGTAATGGGAGTGCTACTTTGAATCTATCGTCTTTATTCCAGACATAACAGATTTAGGGAATAATGCAAAATACTCAAAAGCACTGCGATCAGCAAAAAACAAACCAAAAAAAAACTACCGACTCGAATGTTGTGTTTCGGCCATATACATGCTTCGGAGTATATGAATTTACCCTTTAGCAACAAATTTCTCGGACTTATTTATTTATTTTTACATTTATGGCTTTTATAAAAATTAAGTTAGTCTTAAAACTATTTATTTAAAAACATTTTCAAACAACTTCCTGAATATAAAGTTTAATTTGAAAGCACAAACACTTCATTTTATATTAGGTCTTAAAACAGACTTGTGATCATTGCATAAAAAGAAAAGCTATGAAAAAACACTCCCTTCACTCGTTTTGTTTGGTTCTGCCGGATTTAGTACTGTGAATTCTAACTCTCTGCTGCAAGGACGAAGCCATTTTCATTGGTTTTGTCTTCTTAGGATATACATTCTTGGCTTTTGGTTTCCACACTAACAGCTGCGCATCTTCACCACCACTCAGCAGAGAGTCATCCTCCAAATTCCAGTAAAAAGAACGTACTGTAGCAGAGTGCCCGCCATGTAAAGTGTTTACATGCGTCACTCGATCAATGCCACAGTGTAACAGGCTGACCGAACCAGTATGCGTTCCTCCAATTAGGAACAACGTATTCACCTTCTCGTGATAGAAACCTCGGATCAAATAGTCAATGCTACAAGTACTAACGTTCTCTCTCATATCTTGGATTTTGAACAATGTGATAGGTTGTTCAGTATTTATCTGATTAAGGTCCCACCAACAGAATCCTTCATCATGTGTCAAGCAAAAAATTTGGTTATAATCCCTCCCTGCCCAACCCAGGAAGCTTACAGAGGAGTCAGAGTTACAGGTGACATTTAAAGCATCATCCTCATTATCTTTGGCAATATCAAATACATTAACAAGCCCATCGGTGGATCCAGAGGCTACAAGGCTTGGATTTGATGGATGGAAGCATACCTGGGTGACATCATCATTATGAGACTCTGAATAAACTCCAAGTGGATCTTTCAAAGCAGAGTTGATTTTGCCATTATACCGCGCATCCCAAAACACAAGAAATGCATCATCTTCAACTTTTTCCGTGCCAGCGCATACAATGAGGTCACTGCAATTAATATCAAAGCTGATGAAAACATTGGAAGGGTAGCCACCAAATACTTGCACGGCTTCTGGTCCAGATACACGCGTGTCCCAACTTCTCACAGTCCCATTACTGCATGCTGAAAACAACACATGGCAATTTAAGTGAGAGAATTTGACTCCATTAAGTACCCCAGGATGTCCATTATATTCTTGTATGAAGGTCATGGTTTCTTTATTATATAATCGAATTGTTTTATTGGAACATAAAACCGCAACTGTTTGGTTGCTCTGTCCCTCAATGGGGCTTGAAACGTCAATGTCAAGTACATAAGTGACGCAGTCTTCCATGGCAGAACGGTTTGCTATGTGAAGAATTGAAAGCTGCTCCTCCAACGTCTCCATATTTGAAAGTTTTATTCTGCGCTCCAATCAGAGTGGTGCCTAAAAAAAAAAAAGAATTTCTTAAAATACCGTTGCTTTCATAACACATTTTCACTAGCAAATTAACATTTAGTAGTAAATTTAACATTAAACAATATTAATTGACTTCATTTTATACTAATTATGCCAGGACACAGATCTTAATATAATTATACTATAGTATAAAAGCAACACTATAGCTGTAATTCTGAAGCCGCAGTTCAAGATGTTTTTGACCGGAAATCCCCCATTGAACAATTCGATTGCGAATTTCAGCCCAACTGCCCGTTTCAGCCGATATGGGCTTATTCTATAAGTGCAGGTACCTTAGCAAACTCTGCTACTTCATTACTGGTGTCTCAAAATAAGGCAGAGGCTATACTAGGTGCACCACAGAGCTTGTGACGTTACGCGCGCCTGACGCAGAGGCGATTTGTGGCGATGGGGAGGCGTGGCCATGATGTCACAGAGCTGGTTCGCCCTCATTGGTGAACTGCTTACGTGACCCGACCGTCACGCAAATTATTTTGTCTGCTTGATGGTTGCGCGCTCTATGGCCTGCCTCAGAGGCAAGGCGTCTTGGTCGTGCCAATTATGGACGCGGCCTAACAAATGTTGCATTTTACTACCATCGCTGCATCACTGCTTGGCCCCTTAAAACTTAAAATATGGTTCAAACACATCTCCCATCACTATGGTATAGCAGAGTAAAGCACCACTACAAATCGATATAATTTGCAATAATTGGCAGAGGTTTGTCTATAGCAGGGATGGCCAACTCCAGTTTCCAGTTTCCAGAGTGATCTCTGTGATGCGCAGCATTCTAGTTTAACAAAGCTGATTTTAACTATTCACGTTTGCGGTTGAGTTCCTGCTGCAGTGACCGCCTACACACTACAAAAAATCCAGTTTCTCAACAGGTCAGGTTTTCAGGATAATGACCGCCACGGATTGAGCACTTGTGCAGGTATATCCTGAAAACCAAACCTGTTGGTGGCCCTTGAGGACTGGAGTTGGCCACTCCTGCTCTGTGGAAACGACATGAACTTATTTCTTGAATACTCTAACTTGATACGAAGTGAAAAGGTCTGTGTGCTGCGCCAGAGTTCTGCTCTATTGAGGTCGAGGAAGCCGATGACACCTGCAGATTTATTGAACAGGGGCTTCGGCGCACATCCATTTGTTTTATATCATTACAAGATACTGTTGTACGTGATGTTGCGGGAATTACTTGCAAACAAAATGCTGCTTTAACTTGGCAATATCAGTCTTTTAGACGGGCAATTTGGAATTCAAGCAGACATCACACAACGCCTTTTCTAATTGATGATCAAGACCGAGGGTGGCCAACTTCAGTCCCCAGGGGTCTGTTGATCAGGTCTTCAGGATATCCCTGCTTCAGCACAGGTGGGTCAGTCAACGACCGCCTGTGCTGAAGCAGGGATATCCTGAAAACCTGACCTGTTGCTGGCCCTTGAGGACTGAAGTTGGCCATCCATAATCAAGAGCATTTTAATTACCATTTTCGTAATTAAAGTACTAGCAACTTTACTTTTACAGACCAGGTGGACTAAAATCAGGAATACTTTAACCCTGGGAACACAGATATTTAATTTAAAGTTTCTAATGACATTTTTAAATGGCCCGTTGACAGCACACAGACACTCTCAAATACTCGTTTCCCCATCCAATTATAATTCCAGAAGCAATTATTTTGGAAGTGGCTCAATTGTGCATGTAAGCTTAAAATATTATATTGCAATATAATATATTCACATTGTGAAAAGGACTTCAATTAGGTAATTTCCAAGCCTATTTGTCAAGTGTTGCAGTTGATGGTATAAAGGCTAATGAAATGTCAATACAACACTATGCACAGAAAGCCAACTGTTATATTTATTTATATATATATATATATATTTATCAAACTGTGCATGAATTTGCTGTGATTATACGCCAGAAACCCCCTTGAGCTTTCTGATAATTTTAATAAATGCCTCAAATTTTTTGTTGTTGTATATTAATGGATATAATATTTATATATGGGTTCATCGACCAGGTTGATGGTATTGTTCATTTTGAAACAAGGGAAGCTTTACCTACATGGGATAAGCAAATTCAGTCTTTATGTTTCCAAGTCAATAACCTGCTGGAAAAGATCAGCCAGACAGCACCAGAGTGGACAGCACAAGCCATGGAGGCTCAGATGGCACAGTAAGGTATAAGATCATCAAGATATATAGTGTTCGACAATCCTGTACATTTACACGCCTGGGGCGTGTGGATTTAACCCCCGGTCGAGTAAATATTGGCCCAAGCAGCACACGTGTTTTTTTTTAAATTTCCCCCGTTCGCGCCAATTTTTTTTTTTTTAAATAAGTAATCTCCCTCCCTGATTGGAGGAAGAGGGCCGGCTGGCAGCTCTGAGTCCCCTCAGGTCCCCGGATGTAGGCTGGGAGGTCCCCGGATGTAGGCTGGGAGGGGGGGTCCCCGGATGTAGGCTGGGAGGGGGGGTCCCCGTGGCTGCTGCTGCCCAGGGCTGGAAGACAAGGTAGGCACTTCCCCTCCGTCCCACGCTCCTTTGGCACCCGTGCGGGCAGGTTAATAGGAGCGAGGAAGAAGGGAAGCAGCCTGGCGGGAGGGAGGTGGGTGGGGGTTGGCAATGTTCCCGGCCACGTTTCCCATCGGGGAGGTTGGTGTGGCCCGTGCGGCTGTTCCTAGCATGGCTGCCTGACCCCCTCCTGGCTGCAGCCTGGGCGCACGCGCGGCTTGCCACGTTTCCCATCGGGGAGGTTGGTGGCCGTGCACCTGTCCGGCTGTCCCCCCGCTGGTCCCCGATCCTCCTGCTGGCCCCCCCATCCTCGCGCTGACCCCCGATCCTCCCGCTGGCCCCCCCATCCTCCCGCTGGCCCCCCCAGTAGATTTTTGGAGTGATTTGTCGAACACTGTATATATATGTATATATATATATATACACACACACATACATAAGTGTATGTGTACAGTACGTGTTTGTGGGGGTGTATTCATTCATGCATGTGTTGCGGACCCGAAAGTATTTTGGTCAAAGAGAAAAAAACGCCCCAAAAAAGTCTCTTCCTTGAAAGGTTGTAGACCCCTGCCCTAGGGCAAAACACTATTTATTTTTAAAGCTAAAAAACACAAAATCCACAAAAGTTTGCTCAAATGAGAGGTAACTAGTAAAAAAGAACTCTAAGCCGAACACCACTAACCCACAAGCAATATTTTGTTCATAGGTGCCCTTATATATTGGTTAGATCTCTGTTGATAATAGTACTTGACAAATACCTGCTCCGCGATCGTTCCGTTAAGTGTGCTTGATTAGCAGTCTCTGGCTGTGACATTTGAGAAACTCGACCTTAGGAAAAGATTGGGCTCTTAGCCAGTGTGAGGTCAGGACGGGGCGACATTGTAACTAATGTTAGATTCTCACAGCATACATTACAGCTAACATTTCAGCCCTCTCCTTTATCTGCTTAATCTATCGATTTAGGTTCAAGTGTTTTGTGGCATGTGTGAGACTAGGAGTGCATTTGTCCAAACGGGTAAAATAGATAATTGATGCAGATATGTCGAATATGAATAGGATAACGTATAATTTATAGGAAAAGGACGTTGGTCTGGATACTCGCATTCTGTGCAAATACGATGTGTGGAGAATGGTTAATTCAATGAAAGAACGCCACGCGTGGAATGAGGAAGGAACAGATCATCTCAATGGGGACTGGAGGTCACAGATATCTGCTCTTCTGCACAGGAAACCCCCCTTCTTGCATACCTGAGGCATCCAGACTCGCGTTCCAGGTCTGATCCTTCTTCTTAAAGCTGCAGACCAAGCAATATCCTATATGTATAGGGGCGAACTTCAAACCCTTATCCAGGACGGATAGTTCATCCACACTGAGTATGTGGTCTGAAAGGTTGATAATTCCTGTGTTTTCAATTAGCAGTTCTTTTTCCTCTTTTGGGGATTTTTTTGAGTTCCTTTTCTTTCCCCTCCTTGTGTGTCTGTAGTGACCCTGTTTTTTGACCCAAAGATGGTCCTGGATTCATATTCAGCCTCCCTCAGATGACTTGATGATTCTCCCCCTCTTCGTTCGCTGTATCTATCAACCCCATAGTTTTGGCCACCATTATCTCTCTCATTAGATATCAGGGTTCTAGGTAAGGTCTCATAATCTGAACCCTCTGATTCTCCACTAGCTGAGTGTGAGAAGGAGATGTTCTTTTTTAGTATAGACTTTTTTTGTTGTGGATCCTTGGATTTATTTGATTTGTGGGGTGTTGAGGAGTTAAAGTTCCTTTTGAAATAGTATATACGCAAACTTACATTGAAAAGGTTTTACCATCAAAAAGAGACTGATACATATGATGCAATTGAGCACACTGTCTTTGATGATACATTGAGTTGCGATAGCCAGAAGGGAGAGGGGTCCCTTAATTTTCAAGAGATGTGTTGTGTACAAGACATGAAAGATCTTGTTGATGAAAATAGAGATACAAATGATATACCTTCCTCTTTTCTAGGTAGACGATCCTCAGGTTTAAGGAAAAAATCAATGTTCTATCCGTCACATATGAAAGGTCTCTAATGTTTTTAGATTGTTGTTATGTTGATAACAAAATATGGAAATTGAAAGATTTTTTGTCTTTATCACTTCTGCATCTTTTGACAGGCAAAGATCAGATATCCAAATTTTATCACCTCATAAGGCTTTTTTTCGAAGATCGTCTTTGGATAACCTATCACTTCAAAACGCCTCACAATCAGCCGCTCGGATTTGTTTTGCAAAGTCCTCATCATTGTACAAATTCTTCTTATACTAATGAGTGGGCTTTCTTTGGATTCCTTTCAACAAGGATTTGGGGTGGCAGCTGTCAAGCTCGCAAAAAAAATGTGTTACGTGAGTTTTCTTTGCGCTGTTATTATTACCGTGTGATAATGTGTTTGGGCATATTAAACAAAGTAAATCAAATCTAAAAGGAATATGGTGTAGCGATTGCTGCAGTAGAGGTGAATTTCAAATTAATCATTATATTTAAATATTCTGGTGAACAAAGAGGAAAGGAATGTGCCTCCCCGTGCCAAATAAAAATAGTCGTCAATTTAACGCCGTTAATTAGTATTAATAATAAAAAGTGATCAAAGTGTCATAGGGATTTCTTCTCCAAACACCCGTGGCACCGAACTCCCACCATCTAGGGAAAAATTCGCATAGGACGGAGCAAAGCTGGGGTCAATAGCCGATACCGAGTGTTTGGAGATTAAAAATCACCCATCAAACATAAGTAATTATTGTTAACAACAAAATTGAATTGCATTAAGAATAAATAAACGTGCTCTTGCGTTGCAGGTGAAAGTTTGGATTTTTGTAATAAAAACTGCAGTGCCAGCCCATGCTCATGTATTATCACTGTGTACAACTGATGTAGATGTCAAACTAAGCAAACAACAAATTTGTTCCAGTGATGGAGCGTGAGTGTGCTCATCATGAGATCACCACTGGTCCTTTGATATATGATGGTAGTTGTTTGCACATGGTCTTGTAGGAATAGTGATCAACATATTTGGATACACCATCTCCCCAAAGATCCAATACTAGCGACTATTGGACTCCAAGGTGGGGAGGAGATCCAAGTCTTGTGGTATTACTTTGGCGAGATGGTGGAGTGAAAATGGGGATCCAATAGGATTACAGGCAAAATAAGTATTCAAGTCTTTGTGCATCAAGTGCGCCTGTAGAATGGCCCCTCATCTAAGAGGTTTCTCAGTTCTGTAATGACATTTGATGTGGGGTCTCCTCGAACTGGAGATCGTACCGATTGAACTATTCATTAAGTTGTCGAACAGCGCTCAGTTATGGTAATCATGATTTATAGCACAACGATAGTCACCCCTTTGGCGGCCCCCGTTGATGGATAAGAGAGTTATTTGGCTGTTTTAATGCATTCATGGCCAATCTTTCGACCATGGCGTAGGGTTATTCTGCTCTATATTGCTAATGGGTTTAACTTGAAAATGTATATAGCCCTATTGCAAGAAAGAGATAAATCTCGTTCATGAGTTGCTCAAACCGACGTTAGGCAGGGCCTTTCCTATGTGACGGACTAGAACATTGATTGTTTGCCTAACCTGAGGAATCGTCTATATAGAATAAGGGAGGAGGAGTTATATCATTGTATCTCTATTTTCATCAACAACGATCTTTCATGCTTGTACACAACACATCTCTTGAAAATAAGGGACCCCTCTCCCTATCGGGCTATCACGCAACTCAAATGTATCATCACGATCCTACAGGGGCTCATTGGCATTCAATGTATCACCCCCCCCCCCCGTATCTTTTGATGGTTATAAAAACCTTTTTCAATGTTAAGTTTGCGGATATATAATGTAGAGGTCAATAACAGTCCAAACAATTTAAAGTCCTACAGGGGCGAATCTTCAAACCCTTATCCAGGACGGATAGTTACATCCAACACTAGAGTATGTGCGTCTAAAGTGTTGATAATTCCTGTGGTTTTCAATGAGCAGTCTTTTTCCATCTTTGGGGATTTTTTTGAGTTCCTTTCTTTCCCTCCTTGGGTGTCTGTAGGTGCACCCTGTTTTTTTGACCCAAAGATGGGTCCTGGATTCTATTTCAGCCTCCCCAGATGGAACTGATGATGCTCACCCTCTCGTTCGCTTGTATTCTATCACCCATATGGTTTGGACCACCAATATCCTTCTCATTAGATATAGGGTTCTAGGTAAGGTCTATAATCGAAATCCCTTCTTGATTCTCCCAAGGCGTGAGTCTGAGGGAAGGAGATGTTCTTTTTTAGTATAGACTTTTTTTTGTGGATCCTTGGATGTATTGATTTGTGGAGGGGTGTGAGGGAGTTAAAGTTCCTTTTGAAATTAGGGAATTTCTCTGACCAAACAAATATCTGGTTACGGGCAAATCTTGTATTACCTCTCTAATTTTAATTGCTCTTAGCCATAAGATCTTTTTCCATGCTCTTGGTCTTATTGGATAGAAAACTAAGATCTAAATTTCAAATCCACCATGGTCCTTATACTGATGTAATTTTTTGGAGAGAAACAATCTCTTCCTCTATACGAGGATTGTCTTAGCTGGCTTTAATAAATGAGGTCAAATCATGGGGTAAATGAGCAGATGTTAATGATTCCTCCATTGGTCTAACACTCTGGTTCGATGAACCCAAAACGTAGGTGACTTTTTTATGAGCAAACCTCTTGTGGAATTCTCTGGCGTAGTGACCTTATATTTGCCAAAGGATGTATAATCATCCCACCAAAGTCTGATTTTGTGAAGAAAGTATCTTCTCTAGTCTAGCAAAAAGATGTTTTTAAATCGAAACATTCACCGTCCAGTTCCAGGTATTCTCAAAAACTTGTTGTGCTGTCTTGATACGGGGGTGTTATGCCGAACAATTGGTTGAAAAGCAAAATTGATTAGGGACATCGCATGCGCCGTTTCATTTCACCTCTCAGTGATGTCGGATCCATTGTAGTAATAAAACGAAAAAATACCTACAAAAAAGCTAATGGAGATAACGTACTCCTGTATGGTGTATATAAAGGCAGTAGTGTCTGAGCTCTTCACACTACGACAATAACAGCGATCAAAAAATGTGTGTGGTGCTCTTACTGACAATACTTAGCTCAAATTGAGTGGAACAGGAAACAACCCCAAAGATGGTTGTTTTTGTACAGTGCTCCAGGACGCACTGGGCGCTGTTGCCTAGCTACGTTATAGCTGGACCTTTTTGGTCACATGTCTGTGACGGAGTGACGTCATGCGCTATTCTTTCAAGAGTGGGAGGCACTAGCATCGGTGCATGTGTTATGCGCGTCAGTGATTCCCCACCTTACTTCGCGCATGACGCGACTACCGGGCACGCATTATGCCAGCGTAACCACGCGACCATAGTACGGGTGCAGGGTCATCTACGCGACCCGCGTGCAGCTATGCGGATATGCTCCGCGAATTGGGCTACATGCTTGGTAAGGATATAAATGTCGCTCCATAACTTATGGTGTATTCACCTTTGATAAAGGATGTGAGAGGTCCGAAAGCGTAGGTGTGTTTGTACTTGCCTGGATCCTATTAAATAGCTTATTTTGGTACGTATCCCTGTTGGTGTTATGCTATCTACGCTGCGATTGGTGCTTCGTTTTTCTGTCCTGTTCTACATTGAATACGCATACGGATGCCACATTCACCTGGACAATGGAACCCAATGGACTTATGCTTATGGTGGATGAAGATTCCCAAGTGAGTGAGTTCTCATTTGGCCCTTATTACAATACAGTTAGTCATAGGATGTTTCATCTACCGGTCAACTGCAGTGAGCATTGACATTTCCTTACTACCTGGCTGTGGGATGTCATTACCGGGCTACATTCTAGAGACACTATATAGTATATTCATTCAAGGTGGTGTTTTCTGTTATCACTCATTGGCTTAAGTATTGTCTTGAGAGCACCAACACATTTTTTTGGAGAGTATTCCATGTGTGAGGGTAGCTCAACGAGTACTGCCTTTATTACACACCATACAGGGTACGTTATCACATTAGCTTTTTGTAGTATTTTTCTTTTATTACTACAAATGGATCAGAATCACTGAGAGTGAATATGGACCGATGGGGAGTTTGTCCCAATACAATTTGCTTTAATTGTTCGGATAACACCCACCGAGTCAAGAAAGCACAACAAGTTTTTTGAATACTCTGGCAACTGGACTGGGGATGTTTACGATTTAAAATTCATTTTTCTAGACTAGAGAAAGATACTTTCTCAAAATTCAGACTTTGGTGGGATATATATATCTTTGCAAAACTATGTCAACTACGCAGAGATTCCAACAGAGGTTTGGGTATAAAAAAGTCACCTACGTTTTGGGGTCATCAACCAAGAGTTTGGACCCAAATGGAAGGAAGCATAAACATTCTGCTCATTTACCCTGATGGACCTCATTATTAACAGCCAAGCTTAAGGAGAAATCCTCGTTAGGGAAGAGATTGTTTCTCTCCAAAAAATTTAATCAGTATAAGGACATGGATGGATTTGATAATTTAGATCTTGTTCATTCCAATAATACCAAGAGCATGAAAGAAAGAGCTTATGGCTAAGAAGCAATAAAATTTGAGAGGGATAAGCAGGATTTGCCCGTAAACCAGATTTTGTTTGGCACAAGAATCCCTAATTTCCAAAGGACTTTAACTCCTCAACACCCCACAAATCAAATAAATCCAAGGACCACAACAAAAAAGTCCTACTAATAAAAAGAAATCCTCCTTCTCACACTCAGCTAGTGGGAGAATCAGGGGTTCAGATTATGAGACCTTACTAGAACCCTGAATCTAATGAGAGAGATAATGGTGGCAAACTAGTGGTTGATGATACAGCGAACGAAGAGGGGGGAATCATCAAGTCATCTGAGGAGGCTGAATAGAATCCAAGACATCTTTGGTCAAAAAACAGGGGCACTACAGACACCAAGGAGGGGAAAGAAAAAGGAAACTCCAAAAAATCCCAAAAGAGGAAAAAGAACTGCTAATTGAAAACACAGGAATTATCAACCTTTCAGACCACATACTAGTGTGGATGAACTATCCTGTCCTGGATAAGGGTTTTGAAGTTCGCCGCCATGTATTGATTTCAATGTTGAGTGACTGTTATTGACCTCGTAAAAGTAAATAACCAAACTTACATGAAAAGGTTTCAACATCAAACTAGAAGACTGATAAACCATATGATGCCAATTGAGCACAATGTCTTTCTGTATACATGAGTTGCGATAGCACAGAAGGGAGAAGGCGGGCTCCCGTAAGTTTAAGTGATGTGTTTGTGTACAAGACATGAAAGATCTTGTTGCATGAAAATAGCGATACAAATGTATACCTCCTCTTTCTAGGTAGACGATCCTCAGGTTTAAGGAAAAAATCAATGTTCTATCCGTCACATATGAAAGGGCCCTGCCTAACGGCGTTTGAGCAACTCATTGAACGAGATCTATCTCTGTTAGCAAAGGGCTATACATTTTCAATTAAACCATTACAATATAGAGCAGACAACCTCACTCATGGCGAAAGATTGGCCATGAATGCATTAAAAGCCAATAACTCTCTTGTCATCAAGGGGGCCGACAAAGGGGGTGCTATCGTTGTGCTGAATAAATCAGATTACAAAACTGAAGCGCTTCGACAACTTAATGATAGTTCATCGTACATCTCACTCAGAGGAGACCCCACATCAACATTCATTAAAGAACTGAGAAACCTCTTAGATGAGGGGGCCATTCTAGGCGCACTTGATGACAAAGAGCTTGAATACTTATTTTGCCCTTATCCTATCATTCCCATTTTTCACCATCTCCCAAAGATCCACAAGACATTGGTCTCCCCACCTGGGAGGCCAATAGTCGCTAGTATTGGATCTTTGGGAGATGGTGTATCCAAATATGTTGATCACTTCCTACAGACCATAGTGCAAACACTACCATCATATATCAAGGACAGTGGTGATCTCATGATACAACTCGACTTCATCACATGGGAAACAAATTTTATTTGGCTTAGTCTTGACATCACATCATTGTACACAGTGATAATACATGAGCATGGGCTGGCAGCTGTCAGATTTTATTTACAAAAATCAGAACTTTCACCTGCACAGAGCACGTTTATTCTTAATGCAATTCAATTTTTGTTAACACATAATTACTTTATGTTTGATGGGGATTTTTATCTCCAAACACGTGGTACCGCTATGGGTACCAGCTTTGCTCCGTCCTATGCAAATTTATTCCTAGGATGGTGGGAGTCGGTCCACGTGTTTGGAGAAAGAAATCCCTATAGACACTTTATCACTTTTTACCGGCGTTATATTGACGACCTTATTTTTATTTGGCACGGGGATGCACATTCTCTTTCTTTGTTCACAGAATATTTAAATAATAATGAATTTAATTTGAAATTCACCTCCACTCACAATGCTCACCATATTCACTTTTTAGATTTATTTCTTTCAGTTAATATGCACAAACAAATTATCACTACGGTATATCGCAAAGAAAATTCACGTAACACATTTTTGCGAGCTGACAGCTGCCACCCCAAATCCTTGTTAAAAGGAATACCAAAAAGCCAACTCATTAGATTAAGAAGAATTTGTACAAATGATGAGGACTTTGCAAAACAATCCGAGGAGCTGATGGAGCGTTTTGAAGCGAGAGGTTATCCAAAAGACGATCTCAAAAAAACACTTAGGGAGGTGAGAAATTTGGATAGATCTGTTTTGCTCAAAAGAGTGCAAAGTGATAAAGACAAAAAATCTTTCCAATTTCCATATTTTGTTACTCAACATAACAATCAATCTAAAAACATTAGAGAATCCATTCACAAACACTGGGGAGTGTTAGCAGCAGATCCTTTATTAAAAAATATATACGATGAGGGTCCTAAGATAGTATTCAGCAAAGCTAAAACCATTGCGAACTTTGTATCTGGCAGCTTGTTCTCTTCAGATAAATCAGTGATCAAGAAATTACCCAAGGGTAACTATGCATGTTCAAAATGTAAAATTTGCAAACATATGGATATCAAAAAAGATTTCGTTTCTTTTAAAACTGGTAAAAAATATTATGTGAATTCATTTATCAATTGTGATACCATTTTTGTGGTATACTTGTTAAGTTGCGGTTGCGGTAAACAGTACATTGGTAGGACTGTAAGACACTTGAAAGTCCGTATACTCGAGCACCTAAGATTAATTATCAAAAAAGATTTGAGTCATCCCGTATCTCAACATTTTAGTCATTGTAACATGGGAGACTCAGAGAATTTGTGTGTTCAGGGTATTGAACATATATCTAATCCGATCAGAGGTGGCAATAGACTAGGTATCTTAAACAGAAGAGAACTATATTGGATATTCACTTTACAAACACGTATCCCTTATGGATTAAACTCAGATTGGGATATTGGTACTCTTCTGTTTGATACCTAGCTTTGCGTAGACACTATTTTCTGTGTATGATTAAATAGACTATATGCTTAAGATGTATTAGATTGTCAGATTCATTATTTAGACATTGTCAAGAAGGTCTCTGTTTTCATTATCTCTCTGGGCTGTGGAGCTTACACTTTATGTATATCAATTTGTTATTATAAGATGTTTCCACTATACCCTTACAATATCATACAACCTAACTATGAGGATCTTGAAACACTGTTATCATAGGTTACTTCTAATTGTTTTTAATTTATTTCTTTATTGGTTTTATCATTATTATGCTTTTCCTCATTAGGAGTGCTTTTATATAATTTTTTTTGTTTATGTTAATAAAGATGTGTTTGTTTTGTATTACATGCTCCAGGACGCACTGGGCTCTGTTGCCTAGCTACGCTTAGCATTTGACCTTTTTGGTCACATGTCTGTGACGGAGTGACGTCATGCGCTATTCTTTCAAGGAGTGGGAGGCACTAGCATCGGGTGCATGTGTTTATGCGCGTACAGTGATTCTCCCACCTCCTTCGCGCATGACGCGACTACCAGGGCACGCATTATGCAGCGTAACCACGCGACCATACGTCACGGGTCAGAGGTCATCTACGCGACCCGCGTGACGTATGCGGATATGCTCCGCGATTGGGCTACATGCTTGTTAAGTGAGTATAAATGTCGCTCCATAACTTATGGTTGTATTCACCTTGATAAAGGACTGTAGAGGTCCGAAACGCGTAGGTGTGTTTGTTACTTTGCCTGGATCCTATTAAATAGCTTATTTTTGGTACGTATCCCTGTTGGTGTTATTGCTATTCTACAGCTGGACTTGGTGCTTCGTTTTTCTTCCCTGTTCTACATTCTGACTACCGCATACGGATGCACATTCAACCCTGGACACTGGAACCCAACTGGACTTACTGCTTATGGTGGATGAAGATTCCCAAGTGAGTTCGTTCCATTTTGCCCTTATTACAATACAGTTTGTCATAGGATGTTTCATCTACCGGTCACCTGCAGGTGTCATTGACATTTCCTTACTACCTGGTCTGTGGGATTGTCATTACCGGGCTACATTCCTAGAGACACTATATATATATATTCATTCAAGGGTTGTTTTCCTGTTATCCACTCAATTGGCTCAAGTATTGTCTTGAGAGCACCACACACATTTTTTTGATAGTATTCCATAGTGTGAGGTAGCTCAGACGTACTGCCTTTATACACACCATACAGGGTACGTTATCCCATTAGCTTTTTGTAGTATTTTTTCTTTTATTACTACAAATGGATCCAGACATCACTGAGAGTGAATATGAGACCGATGGCGATGTCCCAATACAATTTGCTTTTAATTGTTCGGATAACACCCACCGAGTCAAGAAAGCACAACAAGTTTTTGAGAATACTCTGGAACTGGACTGTGAGGATGTTTCAGATTTAAAAATTCATTTTTCTAGACTAGAGAAGATACTTTCCACAAAAATCAGACTTTGGTGGGATATTATATCTTTGCAAAACTATGTCACTACGCAGAGAATTCCAAGAGGTTTGCGTATAAAAAAGTCACCTACGTTTGGGTTCATCAACCAAGAGTTTGAGACCAAATGGAAGGAAGCATTAAACATCTGCTCATTTACCCTGATTGACCTCATTATTAAAGCCAAGCTTAAGGAGAAATCCTCGTTAGAGGAAGAGATTGTTTCTCTCCAAAAGAATTTACATCAGTATAAGGACATGGATGGATTTGATAATTTAGATCTTGTTCTATCCAATAATACCAAGAGCATGGAAAAAGAGCTTATGGCTAAGAAGCAATTAAAATTTGAGAGGGATAAGCAAGATTATGCCCGTAACCAGATTTATGTTTGGCAGAGAATCCCTAATTTCAAAAGGAACTTTAACTCCTCAACACCCCACAAATCAAATAAAGTGTGTGTGTGTGTGTGTGTGTATATAAAAAAGAAAAAAGGGACAGACACTCCTATATGCAAAAAAGTGAAATTTATTGACTAAACATTTCGGTCCCCACTGGGACCTTTCTCACGTGGGGACCAAAAACTTGTCAATAAATTTCACTTTTTTGCATATAGGAGTGCCTGTCCCTTTTTTCCTTTTTCTGTATGTTTTAGGACAGTACGCACCCTCCCTTTACCTTTATTTTTTTGTTTTGTGCGTACCCTGTTTCTGATTATTATTATATTTGTGACTATAGGGGATCATTTAGTAAACTCTCTTACCAGACAAAAATTCCCATTGTTTTTGTGCTAAACCTGGTACATTTTTTATTTGCTCCAATAGTAGGGCTATTGTTGTTGAGCCCGATTTTCAAAAAAAATCTGGTGCTAAATCTCTGACTGTACCGATTTTACTGTAACCAATGAAAAAAACTTATTTGGTACCCTCTAATACGGGGGGGGGGGGGTGCGCAAGACTTTCTGGGGCGGGGTACGGTGGTTACAGAGGCGCCGCGCTTCCCCAAAGGCATTTAAATTAAATGCCGGCGATCACGAGGACTTTGTAACTACACTTATCTTGCCTTTCAGTGACGCGTTGTGATGGCAACCCGGTGTCAAATGACGCCGCAGGGTCACGTGACGTCACATGACCCCCGCGGCTTCATTTGACACCGGAGCCAAGCACGGTGGGGGAGGGGCGGCGCAAGGGCAAGAGCAGGCAGGAGGGAGAGAAGGGAAGAGAGGATTCCAGCTTCTCCCCATTCCCTGAGCTGCCTAATGACCATGCTCATCACTAGTTCCCAGTGTAAGGAGAGGAGCGGGACAGTGTTCATCAGTGAGCCGCATTAAGAAGCTGACTGGGGAGAAACGCCTACGCACGGCTGCAATGTCCCTCCTGCCTGTTTCCTGTCTCTGTGTGCGGATAATATGCATCCGTTTTGAGGGTTTACGGGTTGCACATGCAGCACTTAAGCTACATCATGTCAGATTGGGGCTCTTCGTTGCAGCCATTTGGTTGCCAGCAGTAGGTTAGGGGTCAGGTTTAGGGGTTACATACCCTGGCTCCCGCAGATGCACAGCAAAAATGTCCCGGTGGCCAACTGTCCCAGCAGCCAAATGGCCCAGACCGATATCCTGATGCCTACCACTGCTCTAATATCATGAACCTTCTAAAAAAAAAAAACACCTTATTATAGTTTATATTGGACATTACTGAAATGCCAAGTACTTTCATTTTATTTAATGTAGTCACTGCTCTTTTAATGTTTAATTCCACCATTAACCCTTTTGCTGCTAGAGGCCTGCAATGTAAATATTGTGTGGAACAATGATATATCCACCCAATTTTTTTTTTTAAATAGTTGAGGAAAGAGTAGCATTGCGATGGTCAGCCTGCTTACTTCATATAATGCAATGGAAATTGGTTGATAAATATTTTAGAAAGATATATCTTTCCACAGCCTTTTTGTACGAGGTAAGACCAACGACAGACAAACAGGTCGAGGTGTTAGGCGTTTCACAATAAGGTAGCAGCTATAAAGTGTAGATGTAAAGAGGTAAATATGAGGGGCAAACAATACACGTTTTATTCAAATTAGCTTTAACCTGAAAGTAAGAAGTAAAGAGCTGCAGAAAGATGTCTGGCAACTGGCTATTTCAATAACTAAAATTCTAGTATTGTAGAGTTATCCAGCCATGCTCACACGTTCCTGTCTCACTTTGGGGTTTTTACCTTTAGCTCCCAGCAGTGCAATGTGTTTCCCAATATAGATGTACTGTTAATCTTGCAAGACGTTACCAATGTTGGCCATTGTTTGAGACCGGATGTTGGGCACAATGAATACATTCAACTGCCCTGGTACTTAGCTCAATGTGATGCCCTGTAAAACAGATGGATCCCTGGGCAAAACGCGTTGTAATAAGTCAGAGAGACACACAAAACAGGAAGTATGGGCATACACCAAGTGTGAATAACAAACGGGACTCTTTGGGGCTATTTTACTCATACATGTTTATGAGTTGAAAATCCGTTTCTATTTTAGAATATTCACATATCAAAACATATTGCACCGTGTACTATATTATCTTTTTCTTTATACCACAAGCATCGACTCGAATACCAGACATGTTCCACTCAACGCTGAAACAAAAGAAAAATACATGTCTATAAAGCATAGAATATAAGGGCTGCCGCTAATTTGTATTTACCCCTACACTATATATGTTTTTTATGCCCTTTTCTGTATGGTTGCACCGCCACTAAGAAGAATTCAAAAGCGGATTATCAAATTTATTTTAAACTTTTCTCCTTGCTGTTTTCAATTTTCAAGTAGCAATTCCACCTACTTTTAACTATTTAAAAAAAAATGTTAAGTATTCACGAGTGGTTCTTCTGAGATGAACTACTGCTATTATTAGCTCTGGGTCTCCTCGGTTCCTGAGTTAGGCAAGTAATTTTATTTAATGTCCAATATAAACTATAATCAAGTGTTTTTTGTTGGTTCATGGAGCATGGCATCGCTGCTCTCTACTGGACGTCTGTTACACTGTCCGAGAAGTAACACCAGCAAATAAACTGGTTAGTATCTATGGATCCCTCGAGCTAAAAATAGAGTTATGTATATTACATAAACTGAGTTACATGCCAATACCAAACCAGCGCAAACAGATACAGAAGGTAATGAGGGCTTTGCTTATGATAGCTTACAATCTAAAGGGAGTAAGGGGTAAGGGGCAATGCTGGAACAAAAGCTAAAGCGGCTGCTCATTGTAGACTGCCTCAGGAAGGAGTATGGTCCAGCCGCACTGCTGATCCCATTAAGGTTTTGTTGGTGGGGGTGATAGCATGGAGCTTGGTCCAGCTACAGAGCTGGTCCAAATAGGGTTGGAGGGTGGGTGGCAGATGTTAGGGTTATGGCCAGATAAGCTACATTGAAAAGGTGGGTTTTTTAAATGTCTTAATGCCGGGGGAGAGGCTGATGGTGCGTGGTAGGAAATTCCAGACAGGGGGAAGCACGGGAGAAGTCACTATAAGGGCAGCCTAAGGTACCCCTGTCCTTAGAATGAACTTTTAAGGATTTTGAATACTATGCAGCAGGGCTCTTCCAGTCCTGTTTGGGAAAACTAGTTGATCAAAATGAACTTGGCTTAAAAGACCCACAAGAGTATTGTAATGTAATTTAAGACATTTAAAAATACAAATGATTATTCTTTCATTTTACAAGCATTTATAACATCCGTACCATATTTATTTTACATCATCCTGGCCTAAAATTGGTTTGTGTAAAAAAAAAATTGGACTTGCATGTCTGAACAATTGCAATGACATTACCAGAAGACAGTCAAAGAGCCACTGTATGGTCCTTCGTGGACAGGAATTGTCCACGTGCCACCAGTTTTAGAGCCCTGCTATAAAGCTTATGTAGTAAGAGTATCACTATACAATGCAGAATGTTACATTTTTGTATTTGTCTCAAAAAGAACTGAAGCTATAATTGTTCACCTTCACTTAAATGTATTGAAGGTTGATACTTCCAGGGGACCAAGGGTTTTTCATAGATGAAATTAACCTGTACAGAGCTTTCAAAACCATAGGTCTTAAAGTGTATTGTGTTAACAAATACTTACTGTCATACTGTATCATTTCGTTTTAAAAAAACGTGTGTTCTAAGGGACATCAAGGTTGTGAATATTGCATGTTAAAAATATGATCAAAACTTGCAATAAAATCATCATTTTTTTCAAATCAAACTAATTTATTATTTTTTTCATTAGATGCAATTACAGACAGATAAAAGGTTATTTTTTTATTTGCAATTATGACAACAGTAAAGCAACATTTATAAACATTCTTTATTTTAATATAGGTCCTGTAAGTACTGGCAATATATTTGTTTTAATTAATAATAGCGTCCCCTCCAAACATATATCCGCTAGTGAAAAAAGTGAGACAAAAAGGAAACCCTAATCAGTAATAGCGCCATGATGTATGAATATTTAAAAACTTTCTGGAATTTATAATTAGACATTCATCTGCATAAGTGGAAACAAACATAGAATAAAAAAAAGCAGTGTGTTACATGGTAACTTGGCTGCATTATAGACATGTCCAAATCCACTACTTGACATTAAACAAAGTGTGTACTTTGCACACCATAATTTTGGCTGCATCATGGATTACATTCATGAAAGTGTGATTTATATACATGATTTTGCCAAACTATTTATTTGCATGGATATGTTTACGCGGAACACTCATGAATGTCCGTTCTGCGACTTACGGATTATTCCTTCAAAATATAATGTTTGTCTCAGGCTTTGCTTTTCTAATCCTGAAACACTCACTCACTCAATATTTCTTAGTATGGGAAGTTTGACAAAAATGTCCAAGTTTGCACTGAATTTGTGGTTCATTTGAAAGTGAAGGGATTGTACCTGAAAAAAATATTCAGATCTCAGTCACAGATGCAACCCAAGGTAACTTGTGGTTTGATTAAAATAAAAGTGAATCATGTAGTAGCTCAGAATATACTCATGATCAACACATTCCATACCTGAGTTTGTATAGCCTTCTTACAAATGGCTATGAAAACACCAAAGGCCTTATTCTAGATCTACCAAAGGGGCTGTTCAGGCTGTTTTCTGACCAAAAATCCCCTTCAGCAGATATAGAATTACCCCCTAAAATAAAATGAATAGTGAGTTACCACAGTTTGGAATTAAAGTTTAGGAGGATAAGTGCATGGGAGTGCAGGGTTGGCTTGGTTTTATTAGCTTACTTACCAAGCCGGTTGACACAAGATGTGCCTGTATCCCCCTTTATGTGTAAAAAAATAAATAAGTGAAATGTATGAACACCCCATGTATTTTCTTCAACAGTGCATTTAAATACTTCTCACCAGACAATACCTACATACCCATTTATAAAAACAGATTACTTTAAAATATAGAATTTGTTTAAAAGCATGCATATACAAATGTAAATACTCAATATGTTGCAAAGTATAAGCTGCATTATGTTCATTTTATTCACTTTGCAAACAATCTTTCTAGTAGGAGTGACTCCAATGGAACAACAGTTTGTGCAAGAATACAATTTATAGTACACCATAAATTGTTTATTGCTGGTGTAATCTGCGAGTCAGGTTCACACAAAGATTTTAAAACAAATGAATCGCATAAAGGAGCTTCATTACTGAACTGTGCTCTCATGGGCATTATATTTCACTGCAATAATTATGAGCCACATAACTCAACTTTGTATTGCTCCAGGTTATATCGACAGGTCATACCGTCTCAATTTCAAGCCTGACAGTTGGTTTTGTGCACTCAAGTCTTTGGCTTTTAATGTATTATTGTAGGAAAAAGATGCCAATATTCCTGAAAATGTGAGCTTTTAGATTAATCTGGTATTTGCCACTTCTATGCTGTAAAATGTGTTGTCTTGTTTTTGCATGTACTAGCAATTTTAAATAAAAATGTTACACTAATGAGCAGTAAAATAATCTTAGGAGATTTTGTAAGGAAAAATGTGTGCAATACTAAAAATAAAACAAAACAGGTTAGATATCAGGCAATTAGAAAGAAAAGCCCTCCCAGACAGGTCTGACTTTTTTTGGTACAGACTTTATAAGTTTCACTCTCTCTCAATTGAGGGAATTGTTTTACTCAATTCAAATACCATTTGTTATTCATCTTACTTTATACAGATAACATCAAGGGTTTATAGAGTGGTATTTTCAAAGATATACATATTGAAGAACTACCAGACCTTCTTTAAAATGGTAAAAAACCCTATACATATTTAGGTTATTTAACCTAACTAAACAAACATCAATAATAATACAAAGATATACAGAGGCACTCCTATTGCTTATACGTTGCTCGTAAAGGGGAAGAATTTTGGTGCAAGTTAGCCCACCGGTGCCCCTATGTTCCAAATATAAGCATATAAATGGTACAATACAAGAAAGATGTAGGCACACATCGTACAGTAGCTGCAAAAATGTTAAAGTTTACTTCATTGTATATGGCAGAAAACAAATGTAACGTTTCAGAGACACCGCCCCTTCCTCAGGCAAACCCACCCATGTACTAAACATACCCCAGAGTCCCTTGAGTGGTAAGGGACTGCTTAGGGTATGTTTAGTACATAGGTGGCTTTGTCTGAGGAAGGGCCGGTGTCCCCAAAACATTATACCATAAAGTGAAGATCAGCATTTTTGCAACGACTTGTGTGCCTCCATCTTTCTTGTATTGTAACTATAAACAGCACAACAATTGTAATGGAGTATACAGAACATACAGCTTTTTTTAGGGGCTACCAACATAGCGGAGTAAGAAAAATCCTACAATGAAACACTTGTTTGGGTTCAGCATGAGACTGCCAAGTGCCATCAATTGTCGTTTGTGAGATAGTGACTGTATTATCAGTTTAGTGAAAAATAAAATTAAAAAAAAGCACTGAAATAAAACGGCCTTGCCCGAGATGACAATCATATATCAGGCCACAATCACAGCCAGGAAAGGTATTCATTCAAAAGCTTGCATATTCCAGATCTCCCTTTATCATTCTTCATTAAAATAGAAAACACAACCCTATTCAAAAAGTAACATACTTGTTCAGCAATTAAACGCATTTCCTGTTTTGAACAAATGAATAAAAAGCAGAATACAGAAATAGCATGCTTTCTAAATGCAACATATTCTCATTCTACATTACAAGCAAAGAGAGAAAATCAAACTATTTGGCAGAAAACGTACTAATCTCTTTAGTGAAACTTCTGCCAGTGTTGGTTTTGCAGGTTTATATTTTTTAACAGAAACATGTTAATATTGGATTGGGACTAGGAATAATGTAAGTGAAGACCCATAATCTATTTTTAAATTCAGAAAATTCAAGCTATCATGCACCACACAAAAAACAAATAGTAAGCTTTTCACTATTTTTGCTATGTAAACAAAGATCATTATTGTGAGCAAATAATTATTTTACCAATTTGCATAATGCCCTATTATTGCATGCTACAATCCACACTGCAGTGACAGGCAGCAGACAAGACATTGCATGTCACAGGCTAGGGGAATGACTTAAAACTAATAGTTTTTAGACTTCTGTACTGAAATGTAAAATAGTTATGACGGATTTATTACACTGTGCCCATTTTGGGAGAAGTTAGCTTAGAAAAGTCAGACATTTCAGCATAAAATACAGTTTTTGGTACAGGCGGATGTGCAATGTAATCTATACATCTGCAACAAAGCTCTTATTCAATATGGTATAAAGCCACTTCCCCTTTCTGGTCAAGATTTTAGTCACAATCGTTTGAACTGAGCTGTTCAACACGAGGGACGGAGCTTCAGCGTGGCCACCACTGGGGGGAGTGGGGTAGCGCCGAGAGGGCCCCACCGGCCCAACCCAGGAAGTTGGGCCTGACCAGAAGCAGGGTGTGACTTCTGGGATTGATGAGGGAGCCCTTCCTCTGCCAGGTATACAGGAGAAAACAGGCTCTCCACCCTTAACCTCCACTCAATCCCGCTAAGCAACCCCCCCTCCACCATTAACTTGGGGCCTTACAGAAGCTGGTGGCGGTCCTGAGCGTCACAGGACATTGAATAGGGGCATAGGAATTAAGAGCATAAATCAATGATGGAGGGGGGGGGGGGGGAATGACACCTAGGCATACTGTACAGTATGGTACATTACGAGAGATTGCTTTTGTGTGTGTCTAGATTCTCTCACTACTAAGTGTATATCATGTTACAAATACCTAGTTTTGCAGAGTATGCATAATCACTGCAACAAAAGGGGGGCTTAAATGAATTCTAAAAACCTGGAGACATTTATAACACAAGTTTAAATAGTATGCAAATAACTAACCTGACATATGGAAATGACTGCAAGGTGAAATAATACGGTTAAGTAAAAATAATTTATAGGGCAGTTTTTAGTGAGTAGTTAGGCATTTAAAAAAAAAATATTGCTCACAGCTCTCTAATATAATCTCTGCCAATGTCCCATTAAAGCCCTTTTAAAAAAATCACACTGCCGTGAACAATCTCACATTCTGGAATTCATTTACAGGTCTATTTAATAATAACTTTAAAAAAAAGAAGTCATCCTTGACTAAAATATGCTCCGCCGCCAATGGAGAATATTTTACTTATGAAAAGGTGCGGAGGTGGAAAGGCAAACATTACAATCTTGCCAAGATGTCAGGGGCATTGTCAAGAGATCCTTATTAGTTACTGCAAATCTGATGACTTAGAAATAGGACTTTGAAAGGTCTACAAATTGACCTTCATATCTCATTTGGAAAAAATAAAACACTCGGTATGTCTTTGCTAATGATGCTGAAACAGTCTTATCTCAAGTCTGAATAATCAAGCACCTTACCTATTATGGGGCAAAAAAAAAAAAGAGTACTGAAGCAAATAAATGTAATTATTGTTCCATGTAAAGTAACTTCAAAGTGGCAATAAACTATTATTCTCTGATATTAAGGCATGAGGGAAGGTAAGGTCAGGGTAACCAACAGATTGAATTAGGATTTTGGGCCATGCTTTGATAACCCAACTTCTCAGTGCATTTTTCAAACTTTATTTCTTTGGCACTTCTAAAAGGATATTAAAACAGCCCAGTGTCAATAATTAGCATTAAAAAAAACAAACACCAAACCTCATCTTCATGACTAATTTGATATCCAGACATGCTTATTTGTTTTTCCTTAATCAAAGTACATGTATTACCCAACCGAAAACTGATCACAGGGTCAGACTGTCGGCTTTTAGGCAAATTAAAATACCCGAAATATCATACCTTCCAGTTTCAAAATGTGAGCACTTGTGAAATGTAGCCAGTCTGTCCCCTTAAGTAAATACTTATTAACACAGATGTTCTTGTTTCGGCAAGTTATAAATGTGAATATATTGTTTATTATCCATTTGTTGTGTTGACAGCTTGAGGGTTTAGATTTAGACACCGGTTTCATGTTCACGGAACATTATGAAAGAGGTGATTGAGAACAGATTTTCTGTACATTCTCACATCAAAGCAATATATAGCCATCACTTTGCAATGTTTTGGACACATTTCAAACACTCATCTTATCTTACTATATATAATTGAAAGCACTGTATGTTTGCCTGCCTGGATGTCCGGTGTCCCTAGGGGAAATCTCATTGGTCCCTTGGGCCGCCCGCCCCCGCACACCTCTCATTGGCCTGAGGCGGAGTGACGGGCCAAAGGGGACGGACGGGGACACACACACAGACACACACACACAGACACACACACAGACACACACACAGACACACACACAGACACAACACCACCACACGAGCACTTACACCATAAAACACACACACTACACAACACATACCACAACATACACATACAGACACACGAACACACACATACACACACACTCTCTCTCTCTCTCTCCCCTTCATTTTTACCCATCCTCACCTTCCACCACCCCCCCCCTCCTCTCCCTTTCCCCTTCCTCCTCCCCCCTCCCCTCTCCTCTCCTCCCCCCTTCCCCTCTCCCTCTCTCCCACCTCACCACATGCACTCCCGCCCCCCTCCCCCCCTCCTACACCCTCCCCTCACCGTCCGCGTAGGAACGCGCCCCCCCACTCCTGCCCTCAGCTTCAACTACGTCTCCTCCGGCTCTCCTCCCCCCTCGCGTTCGCTCCCTGTCGCCTCCCTGCTTCTCCCCCTCACGTTCGCCGATCCCAGATGGGAAGCGCGGCCCTCCTCCTCTCTCCCCCTCCACGTTGCGCCGATCCCGGAGAGGGGAAGCGCGGCCCGGCCCTCCTGCTCTCCCCCTCACGTGCGCCCGCATCCCGAGATGTGGTAAAGCGCTGGCCCGTGCCTCCTGCTCTCCCCAACTGCGCGCCTCCCTATTTTCTCCTGGCTTCTCAGTGCGCCGATCCCTGATGAGGGGAAGCGCGGCCCGGCCTCCTGCTCTCCCCTCACGTGCCCGATCCCGGAGAGGGAAGCCGGCCCTGGCCTCCCTCCTCTCCCCCTCACGGGCGCGATCCCGGAGAGGGGAACGCGGCCCGGGCCTCCTGCTCTCCCCCTCACGTGCGCCGATCCCTGAGAGGGAAGCGCGGCCCGGCCTCCTGCCTCCCCTCACTGCGCCGTTCCCGGAGGGGAAGCGTCGGCCCCGGTCTCCTGCTCTCCCCTCACGTGCGCCGCTTCCCAGACTGAGTGGAAAGCGCGGCCGGGCCGTCCTGCCATCTTGCCCCCCCGGGTTCAGGTTAAAGTCCCACCACGTTCCCACCACGCACTGGCACCCAGGTCACCCACCCACACCCCACCCATCACCAGTCACCCACGTCACTCAGTCCACCCACCACCCACTCAGTCACCCAAAAACTTCACTTAGTCACCTCATCACCCACCCACTCTCACCCCACCAACTCAGTCCACCCACTCCCTCAGTCCCCACCCACCCACCTCAACCGTCACACCCCATCAGTCCCCACCCACCCACTCAGTCACCCACCCCCCACCTCTCACCCACCCAAGTCACACTCAGTCCACCCACTCAGCACCCACACTCATCACCACCTTCACCCACCACTCAGTCACCCCACTCCCCTGCAGTCCCCACCCACCCACTCCAGTCACCCAAACACTCAATTCCACCCACCCCACTCCGTCCCACGTCCCCACCCCCCCCACTCACTCAGTCACCCCACCACCATCATTTCCCCCACACTCACTCAATCCCCCCCCCCTCACTCACACCACCCCCTCACCTAGTCAGCCCACCATTCACCCACCCACTCAAACCCACCCCCTGCATCAACCCACCCACTCGTCACCGCACCCCTCAGTCATCCCCCACTCCAGTCCCCACCCAGTTCAGTCATCTCATCAGTCCACCCATCACCCCACCCATTCAAGTCCCCATTTCCCCAGTCCAGCCCACCCAGTCACCCCCTCCATCCACTCCCACCCTTCAGTCACCCAGTCAGTCACCCACTCACCCACCCAGTCACTCCACTCCTCGTCCTCCCACTCACCCACCCATCAGCCTCAGCACCCCCGTTCCGTCGCCCCCCCCAGTCGCGCACTCCCCACCCAGTCATCACTCACCACCCACCCAGTCAGTCCCTCCCCACTCCACCCCACCCAGCAGTCCATTTCCCCCTCACCACCCATCAGTCCCCCACTCACCCATCCCGTCAGTCCACTCAATCCCCCCCAGTCCGTCTCCCACTGCACCCATCCCAGTCAGTCTCCCACTCACCCACCAGCATCTCCCCACTCACAAACACCAACCCACCCATCCCCACAGTCCAGTCCACACAGCCTCCACTCACCCACCCAGTCCGTCTCCCACCACCTCACCAGCAGCTCCAGCTCACCCACAATTCAGCCCCACATCACGCCACCCAGTCAGTCCTCCCCTCACCCACCCGTAGTTCATCCCATCGTCTCCCACTCACCACCCCCGCTGGGACCGTTTCCCCTTCCGCCCCATCACCCCTCCCAGGGGCCCCCCCCTATCCATTCCCTCCCCTCGCACGCACCCGTTGCCCGTCTCCGCCTCCCCCTCCCCTCCTTCACTTCTCCCCTCGTCCACTTCCCCCCCCCTATCATTCCTCCCCACTGCCCCCCCCCCCTATCCTCTCTCCGGCCCCATCCCCCCCCAGTTCTCCACTTCCCCCGTTCCCCCGATCGCGCCCTCCTCTCCCCTATACTTTTTCCGCCCCGTCCCCAGCCACCAAGACGAGCCCCGCCGGCCCCCCCTTACCCTATCTTCACTCGCCCTCACCCACCCAGTCCAGTCCTTTCCCACTCACCCCCCATCTCTCCCCCGCACCCAGCCAGTCTATGTCTCCCACGCACACCCCCAGTACATCTCCACTCACACCACCAGGTCAGCCCTCCCATCACCCACCCAGTTCCAGTCCTCTTCTCCCACCCAGTCCAGTCTCCCACCCCATCCAGAGTCTCCCCCCCATTCCATTCCTCCCACCCATTCATTCCCTACCCCACCACATCATTCTCCCCACCCAGTCAGTCTCCCACTCACCCACCATTCCAGTTTTCCCACTCACCCACCCATTCAAGTTTCCCATCCCCCCACCCATTCAGTTTTTCCCACTCACCCCACCCATTCATTTTCCCCACTCACACCCCCCCTTCAAGTTCTCCAAACTCTCACCCACCCTGTCAATTGTTCCCACTCATTCCACCCATTCCTTTTCCCACGCATCAATCCGTCCACCACCATTCAGTCCTCCCAGGTCACCCACCCCATTTCATCCCCCTCCCACTCCACCCACCCATTCAGTCTTCCCCACTCACCCACCCCTTCCTCACCCAAACCACCCACCCAGTCCACCCAAAAAAACCACCCAGCCAGTTCTCCCGGCCAAAACCACCCAGGGGGCCCAGGCCACTGACCCACACCTTACCCACAGCACGACCCTGAAAATCCACCACCCCAGTCACCCGCCCACCCCCGACCCCAAAGTCCACCCACCACCGACCAAGGCATCACCCCCCGACCCAAAGTCATCCACCACGACCGAACACCAAGCAATCAACCACACCACCGCCCATACTCACCACCCAACCACCCGACCCAAGTTCCCACCCACCGACCCAAAGTCCACCCACCCACCGACCCAAATTAAACGACCAAAGTCACCCCACCCATCCCACCGACCCAAAGTCAATACACCCCGCCACCTACTCCAAATCCACCCACCCAGACCCAAGTCACCCACTCCCACCCAAATCAGCCAACCACCCCCCTCCCCCATCTCACACCGCCCCATTACCCACCCACCCAAGTACAAGTCACCCACCCACCGACCCAAATTCAAACCGCCCAATCTCACCACCCAGTCACCCACCCACCGACCCATAAGTCAAACCGACCCAAGTCACCCCCGTCACCGACCCACTCAGTGCCACCACCCAGCCCCCCACCCCACATCAGTCAAGTGTCACCC